>JAAGNO010013578.1:0-63473 GCA_033439905.1 Ceryle rudis | reverse complement strand
GGCGAGGGCGAGGAGAGAGGAAGAAGGGGGGAGACGGAGGCAAAGCGGGGCGACGGGGCGGGGCGAAGGAGTAGCAGGCGCTACAATCTATGGCACTTTTCAGAGACCATCTACTGGTGAAATGAACTGTAAGGCACATGCCCAACCCAAAGTAGCTGGAAGGTGGAGCTCTGCTGCTTCAGTGAAAAGCACTACCTGCTACTTTGTGTTCATTATCAAAGAGAACATTCCCTCCCCAAAAACCCCAAAGATCAGGGCAATTAGAAACTCACTCCCATACACACTCTCTCTCTTTGACTTTAGTATTATAAAAATTACTGCTTAGTTCCTAAACACTGAATTTACAGATGACCAACAAATTACAGCAGCATTTGATCCCTTTTTCATTCTGCAGCAACAAGAGTGCCACGCCTGATTTCAACTTGGGAGGTTATGTTGTTTTGTGGGGTTTTTTTGTGTTGATTAAACTTAGAATATACTTAATCTACTCTAATTCTAATTCTTCATACAATCTTAGAAAATTAGACTACTTTGTCAATACTGTGTTTAAATTTAGCTCTAGAGGACATACATTCCCATGGGTGCATTGTCCTCTTCAAGGTGGGGAAGGTGATTAATGCTTCCAGAAGACAAGTGCTGTAACTGGGGCTGTCGTACAGCAAACTCACTTTAACTGAGCTTAACTCAGTCAAACTCTGCAGTTGAGAAATTAACTTGTTTTTCAAAATGCTCCTGAGATGAGGAGAGCAGTCTCTAAAAGCAGCTCCCTTTCAAAACTGAAGGAAAGGAGCCTAAGTCCCTGCATCATTAAAAACCTCTCAGGATTGTTGAACAGGCCTCCTGTCAGTCTGTCAGATACTGAGCTTCCCAGGACAAATGAAACTATTTCAGTTTCACAAGACTTGTAAAGCAAGAACGTACGTAACCTGCTTTCTCAAAACACACATGCTGCAAATAAAGATATCAAATGTACTGACATTTCTGCCTTACAGTTTAAAATAATATCCTGTGTGATGCCTATATGCTGCGCTGTTAGCTCAACTTTGGATTTTCTAAACACTGGGTTTGCTTTCAAAGAATAACACTCTGGTTCCTGTACCATACATGAGTATACTGGCTCTTCAGCTGGGAAACAAAGTTAAGAATGTGTGGGCTTTGGCTTCAAAATTAACCATGCTTTAGTAATCTAGTATACTAAACTGTTTCTTATTAATGTATCATGCAAATACTCTCCAGTCCTCCCGCAAGTCTGACACTTTCCCAACATATCAATAGCAAATGTTCTGTGAAATGCAGCTTTTCTGATGTAGGCCACCCTGACTTTCAGTGTGATCTCAACCCACCATCCTAATCTTCATGGCAGATGCAGAATGGGGCTCTTCTTGAATAAGAGAAACAATATTAAAAAAAAAAAGCTTCCCGCTAGTATGATACACTCAGTTTGCCACTAAATTTGCTTTCTTCAAGAAAGAGCCTGCTCATTTTTTTTTTAACTCCTTTTTTCCCCCCTCATTATGGCTGAACAGTTACATTTGTTGCATTTACCAAGTCAGAATGTAAGGTACTGTAGGGGCGTGGTTATTAATTAATGTAACTATTTGACTTAAAACACAATTTTGAGGTGTGTCAGCTTAACCCCAGCTGTTTTCAGTCTTATTACAGATGAGGAAGAGAATGTACCCAGGGACTTTTGTTACATGACAAATGAGCTTCACAGAGGCTCTGTGACAACTGTCTCCATCTCCCAGAGCAGTTTTTTATTTAATGTTGCTGCTGCTATGCCACCCAGCAGCACTGGCCAGCTTCACGTCCCTTCTCTGGACCATGGATGTGCACACTAGGCTCAGCTTGCAGTGTAGATATCTCCAGAGCTTCTGTCTGAAACAGGACACTGTTTAAATTGATGCATGAAGGGTATGGGAGGAGTATATAGCCATTGGTGTTTAGTTTTCCTATACTTACGTTTTACATCTTTGTGCACTATGATTAAAGCCATAGTGTTATCTAGTCTCCTCTGTGACTCAGCCATATCATCTTTCAGAGGCTTTTTACAGGCACTGTTGCGGAAGAGAACTTCGAGGAATGGTTAAGAAGGATAACATTCTAATTTCTAGCTATTACATGTCCAAAATGCAGCTTTTTATCTCCACTCTGTTTTTAACATTCTCTGCACAGATGCAATATGGTGTCGTTCCCCCCCCCCAAGAATGTACAGTTATCAGTTCACAAAGGGAATACTAACAGTGCAGGAGAGAAAAGCCGTGTGAGCTGTCTGAAGGCAGATTGAGGGTGACGCGGGCTGAGCACCGAAGCGAGCTCTGAGAAATAGGAGCGCACATGTTGGGGGTGGAAGGCAAAGTGAAGAGTTTTGGAAGCCTAGGTGGGGCTGGATGTTGACCAGACACTGGTACTTGAAGCAGACAAATGAAAAACTGAGAGAGAGCAATGTCACGATCTGTGATGGGTCAGGAAGAAAAATTTAGCAGATGGGTTTCAACTGAACTGCAAGCCAAAGTGAGCAGGCAGGTTTCAGGGGCCACTCACAGACCACACAAACATTTCACCTCTTGCCTCTTTAGACATGGATGGGAGATGAAACAAGCAACCTCAGCGAACAATGAAGCTACTGAGTCCTTCTGCAGGGCTCTTCACTGCCAAGTCCAAGAGAAGTGCTGGACTTTTTTATTGTTTGCTCCGTTTTAGATGTAGCTCTTGGAGTTAAGAGATGATGAAGAATGATGCTTTGGAAAAACACGGGTTACTGCTCAACAAAGTTCTGTTTGTACCAGTAAGTTTGAACTAAAACAAAACCTAAGTGAAGAAGTCCAGAAGAACTCCCAAAGCAATGTCTTCTGCCATATTTCATTCATCATTTATTCTTAAACAGGCAGTACTATACCTGTGTCCTCTCACTTCAGCAAATACAAAGTTGTTACCATTGTAAATGACATAAATGGCTTTGCACTTAAGCAAAATATGAGACTAGACTTATTTGGACTATGACTTTTTTTAACCCCAAAATTGAAAGCAACTGGAAATACTTAGGAAATTCAGGAGATTTAGGGGTTGTTTATACAGCAGATGAAAACAACTGACCCGAATGCCTCTGCATTTTAAAGCTCCAAGGTAGTGGCATAGTTTATATATTAAAAATAACCAGGTCCTCTACATTCTATTGCCTACAGAAAACTTAAATCTAAAATAATTGTTTTTAAAAATTGATTTCCTTTAACATGTGTACAAGATTAAGTGGTGACAAATAGAAATGCTAGATATTCTGTAATATTTATAGTGAATATCCGAGTTGCTTATTCTGGCAGATTCCATAAGAAGAGATCAGTAAGGTATCTACATTTTTTTTTTTTCCCAGAGAAACATGAACAAAAACCAGTAAGAACAAAGAAGTGGATAAAATGAATTCAGAGTAAACTGCAGAGCATACCTCTGCCTCAGTTCCCTGATAAAGAGAAGGCACTACATGCATATTACAAGACTGATCTAAACTTCCTTTCTAAACGATGTACTCAGATGAGCAAATAAAATAAGTGGGCTGCAAGTGTAACATTTTCTATTTGCAATGCAGCTATATCAGATTTATATATATATTTATTTTCTCTTAAATCAGAATTTCTTTATCTTCAGGATTATAAAGTACGGAAACATGCCCTCTAGTGAGCTACACAGCAGCTGCATCTTGCTCGGCAAAGAACTGTCATCTCATTTAAGAGTTATTTTTTACACTACCATGTACCATTTTTCTCTCAAAAATATTCAACATGTTTTGAGCTCAAGCCTTCTGAATAATGTAGTTCTCTGTGAGTCCCTATTTTGAGGGCAGAAAACAAAACGTCCTGAATTAAGGAACACAAACACTCAGTTCAGCAAGCAACATTTAAAGCAAAACTAGACTTTGGAAGTACAGTTGCTCCAGCTACGTATCAAAGGCTCAGTATATCAAGAGTGTTTTCATAAGAGTTTTCATATCACTTGGGGAAAAAAGAATTCTGGGAAAAAAAGAAAGAATTTCAAACCCAAGAAATAAATGCAGAGGATGTTACTAATTCAGAAGCTGTAATAATTACACTAATACACACAATACTGTTACAGTTTGGATGTGCTTTCTGTGTTTTGGGAATTAGCTCGCTCTACCTATGCAACACTGAGTGAAACAGACTGAGGCACGTGTCTGAACACCTCCTCGTGTGAGGCTCTGAATGAGGATGTTCTGGATCATCCCCTTTTAGACTGGATCATCTATCCCCTTTTAGGCAGTAGCCACTTGAAATGGAGCCCTGCTGGTAATTACAGCCCAGTAATTGAGGTCTCAATCAGCAGCTTCACCATTCACACCAGTAAACTTTAGCATGTGCTTACAAGTTTACAGGATGGAATTAAAACACAGGATTATCCAAAGTTTTACCATAGCTCCTTTTTGCCCCCACAATGCCTCACTCCCCACATCCTTGAACTCTTACTCTGTAATGATAGAGAATATTTGGCTGATATTAATAAAGCCTAGCTCATATGAAAAGAATAAGAATCGCTCTTGCTATTGCCAATGGTAATAATAAAGTGTCCTGTTCACATTGTTACAGATGCACGGAACATGATCCCTATTTTATGATCATGATTATCATTCTCCATAATTAATAAAAATTGCATTATCATTTCTCTGAAAACAACAACAAAAAAAAGAGAGAGAAGTTTAGTATTAATCCTGTTTCTCTAGATACGCTCAGAAAGTGACATAGTACAGCAGGAAAATTACCTGCTGACATACAAATTAAATACTATGTTTGGAATGTTACTCTCATCTGAAAAGCATAAAATGCCTTTTTGAAGTGTTAATTGCAGTTTTTTGTTTGGTTTGGATTGAAGTTATGCAGTACGGGTATCTGTCATTTACTACCTTGCCATAATACCAGCTTTATACCAAAACCCAGCCTAGTAAATGTGTTTTCCAATCGTTAGGCTTTGGCATATTTTCCAGCCACTAACTCTTGACCCGTGTGCTTCCATAAAGCCCTTCTTCAGCTATGCTAGAATTGGCTGTGCACTTTGCTGGTGTCTTAAATGTATTCCAGCCTGATGTTACGGTCTCACCTAGCTAAAGAGATGCATCAGTCCTAAAATCCCTTTTCCACAGGGAATAGCTGCAGATTATAAATACGTTTTTAATGTAAGTCTATCTCCTCTATGTAGGAGTTTACTTGGAGTTACTACTGTTGTCTGAAAACCTTGTCATCCCAGCTGGAGTAGTAGTTGGAATTTCTCCATGTTGGGCAACAACAAACGATCTTCATATGAAGATGGTTTCCTGGATGCAGCAAGATAGTTATTCCAGGGGAAATTATGACTGACATTGTAAAGAAGTCTGGGTAGTAATCCAAGTGACATCTTGGAATATGTAAAACATTAAGTAATAATGTCTGGACTGGACCAGATCAAGACAAATCAGAGTCCAGTGGGAACTTTAGTGGCTAAAAGAGCACTAAATAATCTCAGGAATCCATCTCAAGATTCAAGATAAAACAACCCCACTCCTTTCCTTATATCCTCTTGGTCTGGTTCACAGTTTTGTTGTTGTTGGATGCCTATCTCTTTAGCCAATGTCTAGCCTGGCTCTTTAGCCAATACTTTGAAGCAATATAACACATTATTTACTTTAACAAAATTTTATTTTTAGCAACAACTCTTACCTAATATGGTCTCTCTCTAGCCCATCATGGGTCATAACCAAAGCCTTCACCCAGCAGTACAGGTCAAAATGTGTCCATTTATACTTGAGAGGAAGGAAGACCATCTTTTCTGTATCGACAATGGTTTGCTGAATTTCCCTTCCTACCAGGTACCCCTACCCAACTCAAAAGTTTATAAACCTACAATAACTCGGTGCTTTTGGAAATCTTGCCAAGAAAGCCTTGACCTGGTGTATGCACCCATCATTTTTACAAATACGTATTTATTTTTAATATCGGTCTTGCCATCTCACCTTCCCTCCAAAGTGAGCAGCAGAGCTTTGGAATTTGCCACTGTCTCCTTATTCACTCTGTGAGAAAGCGTTCTTCCCACACTCTTAAGGCTTTACTCAAGGCAATAATCTCACCTAAACCTAAACCAGTCAACATAATATGGCAAAATAATTCATTCAGAAACTGCACGGCAACTACCATTCATCTCTGCCCCATCTAAAACTTTGTATCCTACACCTTCTCATTAATCTAATGTTTAGTAATCTGCTAGCACTGTCTCCTCACTGTTGTAAAACACTCAGGTATGATACTTATAAAAAACCCTGTCCTCCTGAGATGACTAAATTATGTCATCCCCTGCATTCAAGCCTGTATGCATTTTAATTGCTTGAAGATAGACAGGGGTTTGGGGTCTCATGGATCATCAGCTGATCCATAAAAGACACATTTTCTGAAAAATTAAGAGCAATATTAGAACCTTTGTCCCCTCCATCAAGTCTTTCAGGAACTGTTGTGCTGATTAGAGGTGATGCTGGCACGGGCTTACATCATGCTTACCTCTAAGATAAGGGGGATCATAAGGGCAGACCCTGTGCATCTCTGTATTTGGTCTCAAGAGCAGTCCTACCTAAGCCTTATGCTGTGGGACAGGAAAATCTCTGAAAACACCCTTCCAGGCAATAAATGATAATCAAACATGCTTCAAAAGAAGTTAAACAGAGCTCTAAAGATGGAACAAGAAAGCAGTCTACGTACACAAAACTTGTACCGTGTCATAAATCTAATCTACATCTCTCATTCAGAATTAGCTGCCGTGCTCTCACTCTAAGGAAGCACAAGGCCAACATATTCTACCCACCTTCACAGAAAGCCAGTAATAAAGCTGTGTGTGTCTCTGTGCAGCATCAAAACAGATTTCACATGATTGTTTTAAATAGCGACTGCATGGAAAGATGTCTGTATTTTCTTAATAACTGCAACCACACTACATAGCACATGTCAAAATCCCGAAAGGAGAACAGATTCCCAGTGCTTTGTACAATGTATATAGTTTCTTCGCTTTGATGTCTCTGCTTCTTTATTGTATTAAATTATCTGGATTAAAAAAAGACAAAAAAAGAAGGTTGTTTTTTGTCTTATTACCGAACTGTCAAACATTATTTGAGTTAAGAGAACAGAACAATTTGGGCAGTGGAGGAAGGAAGAAGAAAAGTTGTTACGTAACCTGCCTATTTGCACATGTAGGTATTTCAGGCACAGACATTTCACTGGGGGCACATTGTTCTAAAAGTTACTGTAAGGGACTTTAAAAACTCACATAAAACCAGATCTGCTATATCACTGCTTAGGGGAGTCCTGCAGCACTCTCCTGCTACCTTTTCCTGCAGTTCTCCTACCTCTTATGAGTGCCCCAGGGGGGTTTTTGCACTGCAGGATGGAGCGGTGATGCCAAGTGTCTCTGGTCACTGCTCTGGGGACGGGGGTGCGATTTCTTGCATGCTTCATGCTTTTTCTTGTAACAAACAAGCATGACAAAGAGAAAAGATCCGTTTCTCCCCCCCCCCTTTTTTTTTCTGTAATATCTAGGGAAAATTGCCTGCCAACAGGAATTATATTCCTTCCACTGACTTTTTTTCTTTACCTGAAGCATCTTTAAAATCAATACCAGCTGTTGCAAAGAAGGATTTTGGTGCCCTAAACAGAGATTTATGTCTTCAGGAGAAGGAAGAAGCAAGAGGAGCACAGAAAACTCATAGAGAAAGGATTCTGTTGCCATGGCAGAGAGATGTACGTCAAATAGACCTGTATCTGCAGAGGACCTGAATAAGTGCTCCTTGAAATCACTCATGCAACTGCAGACCTGGATAAAATGCATAGCCCTTTGAAGTCAAAGGCAAAACTCCAGATGACTTTAGCCTGGCCACAGATTCAGCTTTGGACTCAAATTTAAATGCAAATTTAACAAATCACCAGGCATAATATGGTTCAGATTATCATAAAATAGGCACAGGAGAGAGAACTGACTCCGCCGGATCAGCATCCTGTGTGCTGGAAGAAAGGCCTCCCTCACCCTTTGCTCTGGCTTATTCAGTGGGAGTTTCCACTCGCTCCGCTTGCAACTCAGTAAAGGCACAAATTCCAGCCTGTAACCCTGAAAATAGAGACAGCTTTCATCGAACTGGCTGGTCCCTTTTGCAAAAATAGTCCCTCAAGTACACTTTCAAGGGTCTGGGAGACTGGGATCTGCTGACCTGTCTTGAGATCATCTAGGCCCTGGACATTCACAAATCTCTGTCTATAACATCAGAAATGTTCAAATGCTAGCAGATTGTGATAAATCACCACTTTGAGGTCACAGGAGGGAGAATTAAGAGTTTAAATGGAAAAATGTTAGTGGAAGTGATGTGAACTCACAGGTCTGCAATTGATCACATTTAATAAATATTGTTCACATATTTCTTGATCTAGAGCCAATGGCTAATACAAGCATGAAGAAATGTAAGCTCCTCCACCCTCCGTGTGCTGCTTCTAAGCCATAAATGAAGCCTGACAAAGAGTGGAAGTGGATAAGGTCAATATTGAGTCCTGTAGTACAAGCTAAGCGTAGGGTATAGGCAGGAGAACACACATTTCTTGGGGCAGTGCAGGGTACATCGGTTCCTGGAGGGTTCCACACAGCAACGGCCACACTGCTTCCTATAGCTCAGGTATGTTCTGCGGCTCTCCTTCATGCCAACAACACACACATTTGTTTTCTAGTTTCTTACGTAAAGTCATTGATATGTAAGATCGATAGAGTTAGGAAAATGACTGCTAGACACACAATATCCAGGAAGCTCCACTATTTTTCCCCTTGAAATCCAACACTTGTAAGATTTTCATTTCAGACAGGGAACTCACATATAAAAAGTAATAAGAATGTAGAATGCAGTAATTTCATGGTTTATGTGCTCTAAAGTCTACAGGCACACTAGCAAGTAAGTTCAGATCACATATAAGATAGCGGAATTCACTGAACATTGGCAAGACAGAGGAGGAACAAGGAAATTGGCTTTGCTACCAAAGCCAGTTTGCTGTAGACCTATACACCAAAGCCCCAGTTCCAGCCTTTGGTTTGTTAGCATTGGGGCCAGCTTAGGCAACTCTTTCCTCTTGCTCCCTCGCCACCTCGCAGCTATCCACAGGACCATGTGGAAAACCAGGGGAAGGATTTAATCTTACACAAACATAAATATGCACAAAGGTTTACAGAGGTAATCTTACACAAATGAAAGCAAATAGGGTTATTTTAACCCAGAGCTGGCCAATGATCCCCTTTGCCATGTCCCACGAAAGCAGCATCGGCAGTACTGTGGTCCAGCATGAGACTGGAACAGTCTGCTGGAGCCAGACGGATGGGTGGCACAGGGAAGACTGTCTGTCATCATTGCAAGATTAACACTTATTTCCCATTGATAAATCAAGTCCCATGAATACCACTGAAAGCAGAACTGTGAGTCCTGTGAAGATCTGCTTCGGAAACTCACGACACCTTCAAAGATGAAAATTCACAGCTCTGACTCTGATGGTTTTTCACGCTGGCAGTAACTCTGATTACAACTGTTTACATGCTTTGCTAGATCAGATTCCAGTCACAGCTGCATCTATAGACCAATACTACATTTAATCCATTACAGAGGAATAAAAAGAAAAGAAAAAAAAAAAGGGGGAAAAAAAACCCCAAACACACAAACAAAACCAAGAATCAAGGCAGGAAAAAAGGTTTCAATACATTTTGTAAGGCATGTTAGACTCGCACCAGAACTGACCATATCCGAGCGCTATCATTGCCAGGCTATAGAAACAATTTCACCAACAGTAAGCACATTACTTAAAAACTGAGTATTTATCCCCCCCCGCCACTTGGTTACTAAAACAGAATTACTTGACTAGACTTCCTTCTAAAGTGGCCAAGAATTAAATTATTACTTTTATTAAGAAACCTACTCAGAAGTTTGAAAAAAACTGCAGGTTTCTTCTAATCTTCTTTAAAATGCTTTCACCTCTTACTTGCAAGAATTCAACACTGAAGTCTCTACAATCTAATGCAAAAAGGTGTTTCTATGTGGAGACTAACACTTGAGAGTTCTTTATTTGGTATCAGAATTAATTCACCAACAGTTTCATTCTCATTAAGAAGTCACATAAATACTGCCTCATAATTCCACACGTAACCCCATTCTAACAGAGGCATGTGTGGTTTAACAAGCATTTTATTTGCCATTAAAAAAAGGATAGTGTACAACAGCTTGCACAGATTGTCTTAGTCTCCTGAAAATACATGTGACAAAAAAACCCTCTCAGCAAAAGCCAACTAAGCGGGCAGCAGCTCAGCAATGAAATTGTGGTGCATCATTTCAGTGTCAGGAAGCTGAGTTCACAGCAGCAGCGTGCACCATTTAAAACCAGCCCTTAACAAAAGCAATTGCCGAGACAAACATTTTTCTTCTACTATACTTAGGAGATGGAGACAACAGCCATGGGGAAATTCCAAGCTGCAAAATCACCCTTGGTGGTTTTGGCCTCAGCCACATCCTGCTCCAAGGTATATGATGGGAGCTGAAGGCTCCTGTAGAGAGGAAAGCAGGAGCCAGCTGGGGAACAAACCATCTTTCCTAACAGGGAGGAGAAAAACCAGAAGTGAAACCACACAGCGTGTTGTACCATGCACACAGGTAAACTCGTTAGTTATTAACGTACCAACAAAAAACAGCACAGTAGTTGCCTCTTGTAATTTCAAGTATCAGAGAAGAAACCAAAAAGTAACTACATTTGTCTCATGATTTGTGAAATTGCAACACTAGCAATACCAGCAATTTTGCCTAGAGCTTAGCTCCACTTTATGACAGGATGCGCACAACTAAGGGAACCCATCTCTTCAGGAATCAGAGGTAAAATGCATCTCTAACCAAACAAAACGACACATGGCACGTTCCCTTCCTACCATCCTTCCCCAAACTGGGTAACCTCCAAATCCAACGCTCTAGCATAACGGAGAAAGAAACAAGGAACACATTTGTTTACTTTTTGAAATATCTTGGGTATCGAGCGATGCCTTATGCTTAATGCCTGAGACAAGAGGATTACTCTCAGCTGTAGATTGGAGAACTGACAAGGGAAAATTTGAATTCCATTGACTCAAGTGATGAATTAAAATCTTATTAACTGTTGACTATTAACCCTCACCAAATCTGATGTGTACAGGAGCTCCCTCTTCCTGCCAGCATTCACCAATGAACACTTTCTGCCTATCTCAGTGACCTTTTAGGAGAGGGATTTTGCCTTTTTAACTCACTTGTTGCTTCTTTGGTGAGGAGTTCAGCATGGAAAACTCCTTACTGAGGCAATATTATTTAAAATGATCTCTAGCTTACAACTCTTGCTTGAAATTGCATTTCTGTACAGAAAACACGTAGCCTACTCTGCAATAAGGATCTCCATCTGGTAAATGTCTGTCCTATTACTGCTCAATCACCTCCTCTCCCATTGTTCATGTTCTGCTATCCTTTTAAATAAATGCCTCCATCAGATATGGAAAAAATATGTACATTCTTTTTTAAAACAAAGTGAGAACAGAGATCATTGTGTGAAGAATGCATATTGAAGTCTTTCCTACCTAGCAAGATCTTCCCCAATTCTCGTTTTACACTTTGCTTTGCCACCTTTTACCTCTTTGACTCTGCCTGTACAGCGTACTGTACTCTTTGAAACAGTGTTAAGTGTCCTCACTTGTTTGCATTCCTTCTACTCCACCACATCTCTGGGATGCCTTAACTCTCATTTAGGGCACTCACAGAACTACCTTATATCCAACATTCTCCTATATCTTGTTCTGAGCTTCCATCTCTTATTGCGACCAAGTTTGAAGCAGCATGATGCAGAAGTATGACCTGAAATATGAATGCCAACATGAAAAATTTTCCTTCAGAACAAAAAGTCAGTCTTAATTATTTCATTTAGATTAAAATCTAATTCTTGGGACTATGCACTCATTTAATAACAAGACCTCACCTAGGAGCTGCACAGGAGCTATGCCCCAAAAAGAAGTCATGAAACCCTGGATTGTGTGGATTTCTCAGATTTATGTGGCAGGTTTCATTTGATCACAAAAATTCAAATATACACCTCAGGTTTAGCTGAGCATACTTTCAGAACTGCCTGGGAATGTCACATTCTGAAACTAAGGTATTTCTATAAAGTTAGGACTCAACAGCTGAGAGTTTGTAGAGCTGTTTTCAATTATAACATTAAATCCAACAATTTAAAGCCAAGACTCCTAATTTACAACAGTACTTGTTAATTTACAACACTGAGCTTGTATAACGTTTAAGTAAACACTGCACTTCTGGATGACAGAAAGCTAAACAATGAAATAAAACTTCAGAAACATATCTACTCCTGCAGTTTTCAAAGAGCTTCCAGTTCTCCAAAAACAAACAGCTCCCAGCTGCCCAGCTTTTCTACTCATGCATCCTGTACCACTGAACATGTAGAGAAAGGGCCCGACAGCCTAAATGTTTTTCATTCAGAAGATCCTTCCATGAAATCAGGTCTAAAAGGTGAATTCTGCTCTCATCCACTGTATTTGTTTTGTGAAGCAAGGGAAATGCGAAGGAGAAAATAAACACTAAGAATAAAAAAGAAATATACTATATTTTTACCACCGAACAGCTAACATAGTCCTTGAGTCTTTCTGCCAATTAAGCTAAACCCTGGTCATTTTAACAAACACTCCATCTGAAGACAGGTCCCTCACATTTCAGCCTTCTGTGGCTGAAGCAAGTCAAACTGCAAGCTCTTCTTCCTATCCATCCATTGCCTCACCTCCTTTCCCACTAAAACCATGTTTCACCTACCTATTTTTTTTTCTTCCCCTCTCTAAATTGCCACTATTATTTTCTTACTCTTGCTAAGAGCTCAGTACTAGGGCTGATCAAATAAATAGAAGCTGTGAAGAATGATCATTTTGCAGAATATCTTCAATGTATTTGTTTAAAAGCCCAAAATAAGACAGCACTGAAAAATAATTTTTTTAATGAATTACTGCAACTGTCCACTTTCTTTAAAATAACCATTTAACTGAAAATGTCTTTTTAGTAAATCATCCCAAAAGTCTGCTGTTACAAAAACTCTGCAGAGGACGATCCCCTTCAAGGGTGTACTTGGTTTTCCCCTCGAGTCTATAAAATCAGAGCTTTCAGAACTTTTGAGCTTTATACTCATATAAAGCGGTTTGGAGAATGTTTCAATATGGAAGCCCTCGAAGGGGCAAGAATGCAGAAAATGTGTTTCACAACAGTCTTCCATGGTACAGAGTATGAAGAAAGGACTCGGAGACTGGAAAAGCTGATGCATGTTCAAAGAAGTTGAAAGCCTGAGGGCAGGTTTTGCAAAGCCTAAATAATGTCTTGAATAACACTGGTGAGCCACGGAATAGGACCAAGAGCATCAAAGGCCTCTTAGGGAGAAACGGGATAGGACAGTGGCTTCACAATGATTTTGTGAATATGCACTATTCAGGATCTATAATACCATAACAAATTAAAAAGGGTTTAATGGACATTATTCTTTGGGGGTGGGTGGGAGGGTGTGTCTTGTTACCAAAAACATTTAGTCCTTTGGGAATATTCTGCATATTTGTAAGCAAAACGTTGTGTAACAGCCTAGGAAAATGCCCTCCAGACTCTTTGCCAGGTCTCTGGAGCAATTTAGCTAGAAACATATACAGCCTCGTCCACAGAAAGGCCGAGAGCAACAATTCCCTCTCAAATTAATGGGATTTTTGAGTGTTCACCATCCCACAATTAGCCAAGCCCTTTATGTAGCAGTAATTACAGAAAGCTCTCTGACTTGGGTGGGGAGAGAAACGTGAGGTTGACAACCTGAGTAGCACTCTGCCCGAGTGCCCGTTCAGCTACTGTCTTAAGACAGAAATCCTGACATTAATTGCTTGCTCATTTTTGAAGGCAAAATTCCCAAGGACACCAGGGGGTTTCTGCCTGTGTTAGCAAGGACTTCAGGCTTTGAATTATTACCGATAAAGAAATTTAAAAAAATAACAGGGATACTCTCCAGCGAGATCAAACCTCACATATATACCTTAAAATTTTGAGAATTGTGTCTTTTTTAGGGTCTAGAACAGAGATGAAGATAATACTGCATTGGGGTCACCTCACAAAAAGCTGAAACTCATATTCAAGTATAACTCTGCAAGCAACAAATGCTTTCAATATACTAACGTGGGACAAAGTCAGTCCCTAACAAAAAACAATCGAAAGAAAAAAACCACAACCCAGAAACTGAATATTATCTGATCACAATATTTGAACAAGAATGAAAAGCAAGCACTGAGAGCTAAAGCAAATACTGAGAGACAGGAGTTTTGAAGCAGAAAGCTTAACATGAACTGGAGCAAGGAGGGGTGTAATGCTGCTAAACTGAAAGTCTAGTATTTTACAAAAATACACTAAATTAGACTAAAAGATAAGTACAAGTCACATCAAACCCATCTGCTCTCTTGTAACAGGATACCTGCCTAGTGGATAGTAAAGATGCAAAATCAGACAGCTTGGGCAGAGCAACCCTTTTAATACTCTCTCCCTTTACCTTTTCATAAGCCACCAAGGGAGACACAGACTAGATGGAACACTGTGTATATAGAGAGACATTCCCAAGAAGCCTGTCCTTACTTAGGTATTTCCATTCTTTTTAGTAATGGCTTGAATTATAACACCATCCAGGGAATTAAATAAATGTTTTAAGTGGAAAAGGATTAAAAGGACAATGAAGCCAACAGTTATTTTTCAGAACAATGATGATAACATTGAGAATTAAACCATGTTTAAAAACAAGCAACAGCCACAGTGGGTTGTGACTAAAGAGTACAAAATGTGTATTAATATGCCCCTTTTTTCATTTAGAAGAAACAGAAAGCACAAGAAAGAACATACAGCTGATAAACTCTACCCGCTCTTAAGACTACACAATGCAAGTAGTCTAAAATGAATTGCCAGAAAAATCTATCATATTTTTAATTAGTGAGAACTTGTAACAGCCCATGGGGCATCAAGCAGGACTAGAGAGATGTAAAAGTGAAAGCATAAATCACAGCTAAAATTACATAAACAAAACAGGCACGAAGCAGATATCTCTGTTCTCCTTCTCGCCTCTTGTTTTTAAGCTTGTTTTTGTGTCTTGCAAATTTAGGAAGAAACCTCATCATCCAGTTCCAGTTACATTTCACCCAGAATTGCCCCAAGGTCACACGAACAAGGGTGGTATTGGCAAAGGGTTGGGAACAGATAATATAACATTGTGTACAGATGCCACTAGCAAAACAGAGAGGAGGCTTGGTATGAAAGCATGGCACAGCAAATTCCACCACTCCTACCTCCAGCAGGGAAGAGGGTTTCCATCAGCCCAGCCTCTCTCCTCACTTGCCCTCCTCCCCTGGGCTCCAAATGCCCTGTCAGTACACACATTCCACATTCCTCTGGCCTATCAAAGTAATATCAATACATTCCTAGCATGGCATTTGGGGGAAAAAGTATGCCCAAGAGATGCACTTATACTCCTGACTCTCTCAAAATGACATACGGTCCATCGCTATCCAGAGGTACAGGCAACACATATGAAAAAACATATCCACAGGGAATAAAGATGAGGTGTGGCTCATGAAACTGGAATTGAGTATGCTTTGTTTGAATAGCTGTTTTTAATGTATACCTCCTGGAAGTACCAATAAGCTCTGGAATATGCACCAGTGCTGAATCCTGGGGATGCCAATGGGACTGCAAGCGAGCACGGGTCTTCTCCAGGCTGCACGCTCAGAGATAAAAGCACGCCTTAGCGTCTGGCAGAAATAAGAACCTATGGATCTTTAATTTACACTAATTGACAGAGGAATGTCCTTTTGCATTAAATCAAAATGGGGTTTGTATCACTTTGTGGATAACTTGGTTATCAAGTATTGGCCACAAACCCAGATGTTGCACTGAGAGCTAAATAGTACAAGGGTCACGAGTTTCAGTGACGCCACAGATCTGCTGAACTGCTGCGTGACTCACAACACCAAACTGAAGTGAATTGCATATCCTAGCAAAAGAAACACTTCCTAGAGGTTACTTTTACAGTGTGCTGCTTTACATTATACAACAAACATCATAATTTGCTGTTCCATAAATCTGTGTGGGAAGGTTTGAGGTCATACACAGAAATGCCTAAAGACTGACTGAAGGAAGAAGACTGATCTCCACAGGCTGATATAGTTCCTTCAAAATCTGTTGGAGTTTTGCTACTGAACACAACACAAATAGAACTTGAACTCAAGGGTATTTCCTACAATACCTGTAGATGTTTTAAATTCCTGCAATACATGCTAGGTCACAAGACTGCATCTGGCAATGGTCAGAAGGATTCTTCCTTTCTGTGTCTCTAGTTTCTTCGGTAGTAACTGTTGGACCACACTGACTTTCCAAAGAAACTTCTAGATTGCAATAGCAGCCTTTTCTTAATAGAATGTAATCTTTCTTAGAAAACACAGAAACAGAAGGTGACTTTAAAAGTGCAGTATAAAAAAACCCCCATAAGAATTAATAAAACTGATGCAGCTACAGTGTATCTTTTATGTTTCAATATTCCATTCATAACTGATTGGAAGAGCCTGATAATTAACAGAAGTTGTTCTAAACCACACACTATTTGTGAACTACAAGCACATGAGTAAAGGAACTTGAGATCTTTACAAGCAAGCTTTTGACTTTGTGGATTCCTTAGTGGTTTTCCAATATTTTAAAAGTAATAAAATCTACTGAGCACTTGTTACCTCTTTTTTTAAAAGTAATAGTTTTCAAACCACATCAATACAATATTCATCTCATCTATCAAAACATACTCCAGATATATTCTGTATCAAAACATACTCCAGTATCTACTCCTACGTACACTGTCTGAAGGCACAGCTGCTTGTTCCTTTGTATGAATTTTAAGTAAATGTTAAGAAGATAATGGGAAAAGGGGGGCAAAAGGCACAGTCAGCCAATGCAGAAAGTAGACACGTATGATACACCACCACTCTACTCAATTCTTTAATGCATCCCAGCCTGCATGAGAAAAGCCTTCTGAGGCTCCACAATCAAAACTTTTGTGATTTCTCACTCAGAAAATGCTAGCACAACAAAATGAGCCTTGCAATGTCACCCAAAGGATAACAAAGGAAGTTCCTGGCAAAGTGATAAAAGATTCAATTTCCACAGCTATGGCCTTCTAATGGACTATGTCCCTTTTTGATTAAACCAGCTATGAGATCATCTCCAGCACAGAGCAAACAACTGCTGTATTGTGATGCCAGGAGTATGTTGCTATTTGCACTAAGGCAGGAAGACTTTCTACTTAACACTTAATTTATTTTTATTTAAACATCACATAGCTGTAACGTAAAACAACAAGAGCCTGGTGCTGACTGGTGTGACGATCTCTGCACTCTTCATCCAAAATGGCTTTTTGTCTTTTCAGACATATGTAACAAACGTGGTCACTCCACTGATGGCATGAGGTGATTTCTGAGGCAACATATTCCCTAAGTACTCAAAACTAGTTGCAGACAAAATTTGCACTTCCCAAAAATCAATTTCCTTACATGTTTTTTGTTACCTTGATTAGATTTCTCCCTTGGGCCAGGTACTTCTGAATAAAAGTGTCTGATTTCTTAACAAAGGGGTTTATGAAGCATATTTGTTGAAGTTCTCTTGCTTTCTGCTAAGAGAATACCAAAGGAGGTAGTGCAACAGTCATTAAGGAATGACAAATCAAAGCCAGTTTTATAGGGGTAAGGAATAATGTGCTTCACAATCAGAAATATAGCTGGGTGAGTAGAGAAAAGCTAAACAAGATCTTGAAGTCTTCAGCTAAATAGAAAATATATTTTGAATGTACCTGGACTGGACTTACACTCCTCTATTCATCCAGTGCTGCATACAGATAACAAAATCAGGTGTGGTGTAGGTTTAAGAATCAAAATAAGCATTTTTTCCTACTCCTTATGTCCAGGAAATAGTGCTTATGGTTCAGAAAATCAATCATATATATTGGCAGAAACAATTCAGAGACATAATTTTACCTTTGTAACCCTGGATACTTGGTAAAATTTTAATCTAAAATAGCAGATACCAAGGGGCTAGAGAATCACTGTTTCATGCTACTGTTTTTTCATCAGTTTTCATCTCAGGTCTTAAAAAATATTCTTCTCCAGCTCAAAGCATGTTTCAAATGAAGGCAGAGGTAGTGTATTTTTTCTAGAGAATAGAAATTTGCTACTCACTAACCCTATTGCAAACTTGTGCAACTGGAAATGGATTTAGCAGGCGATGTGCACGAACAGACACCCGCTCCCTTGTTTTGGATAAAGGGTTATGAATGATGACAAAGCTGGTCACTAGCAACATGCGTCAGCAAGGACCCTAGTAACCACTTTCACCCTTGCATGAAAAGCCCCCTCCCAATGGCCTGACTACCTGCAGAAGATATCCTTTAGAAATCTCCAAGACAGAAATTGGTTCTAAGTCTTTTTCTAATGGTGCTTTTTCTTGCAGATTACCTGGTCTCTGTAAAAAGACGTTAATCTAATTATTCTATTTGCCACCCTCCTCTGGATTGACCACTGCATTAAATCACACACAGCTGTTAATTACCATTGCTAAAGCAAAAAGCAAAAGATGGAAGTCTTCAATCAAAGCCTCACAAATCAGTAAAAGAGGGGGGAAAATAAAGTTCAGTTGCAAATAGTTCTGTAACTAATTTAAAGTGCATGTTAGAAAGGAACGCATCATCTTGTTTACTAACAGCTCAAAGACCAGGACAAATAAATAGCTCCTGAGAGACTGACACTCAGGGATAGCCAGTAATTCCCTGGTTTAATTCATCACAATCAATGACAGTAAATATATCAGAATAGTCAGCTCTCCCTTTTACTCATTCCTTTTTAAATGGATTAAGCAGTTTAGACCAAACGTGCTGGTTCACATTAGCAAACAGAAAGCATATCTAAGGATGTTCTCTGCATAAGCTTTCATGGCTAATTACAGCTGATTCAATATGATATCTGGAAAGTTTATTTGAGTTTTGAAATCAGACCTATTTTGCTTTCAGAAAGACTGTAAGACAAATATCCAACACACCCTTAAACCAGACCTATAAATCAGTAACAATTTTGAGCTAGTTTTGAAAGCTTGACCCCGTGGACAATTGCTCTGAAGGGTAGTGGGTGTCAGGAGACTGCCTGTGTATAATTCCTGAGGGATAATGCTCCCACCTGGCTGCAGCTACTGCTCCAAGCTATGATTTCCATCCTATACGATTCCTGTATAAACAACTTTGAAGCATCACAACATGAAATAGCATGTAACTTTTTATACCACCCTGGATTATCTGCGGGAAAGGAACCAAATAAAATTGGCTCTTCTACACATAGCCTGCATGCTTTCTATGAATGCGTTATAATAATTTTTCTTTTTCCTGCTGACGAGAGTAACTTGTTGCAGAGGCACCCAGCCTGAGCTGGAACTTCACACACATCCTACCATTAGCCCTCAGGGAAAATAAAGTTATGTGCTGCAACAATGCAACTATATTCTGATTTTTTTTTAATCTAGATTATTTCCAGTAACAATATTAACAAAAAGACAGTGATTTTTTTTTTTTATTTTATTTTTTAAAGAGGCAAAAGGCTCAAATTCAAAGGAGCTGTATAGTATTGCATCTCACTTTGCATGGAATATGCCTACTAAAAAAATATAGGAATGGACCAGGGGTTAAAAAGATGGATGAAAATCTTTGAGTAAAATGCACACCCACAGGTTACTACAATTAAAATGTGGAAGATCATCTTCTCAACAGAAACAGATGTTTGCTAGGTCATAATGAAAAACAGGTATTAATGTATTTTTCCTAAAACAAATAGTAAGTTAACCACCTCCATGGTTAAGTTCTGGTGCTTACATTCTTTTTTTTTTTTTTTTTTCTTAGAAGTACAAGTCATCATAAATTATATTTTATTACTAAAAAAAGGTTCCTAGAGCAAGGATTTTTCTGATTTAATGTTATGAAATTTTGCAAAGTGTAAATAGTATTTTAACTGTAAAATAAAGGAAATGTCAAAATCTAAATTTCACCTGTTGGCTCCACATCATATGTGGAAATTCAGTGTACATGTTCCCAAACTGGCTTGAGGGAGCAAAGTCATGCAGAGCCAGGCACATACACTCCTCATGTATAAAACATCACACTTTTCCAATGTGCAGGCTAAAGATAATTAACGTTCACTGCATTAATACCTTTTCTTTTTCCTGTAAATACTTATTTGGACACTAAATTTACAATTTTACTTAAAGAAAGCAAACATCTCTATGTTATGGGGAGCTGGTCCTTAATTTCCCCAGCAGTGTCTTCATTCTGGAATTTTATTATTTTATTGTTGCTGATTTTTTTAGTTCTTCACAACAGAACGCATTATCCAAGCCAGGGGGTTTGTTTGAATTTTGGTGCTAATAGGACTGCAAAGCTCTCTTACAGGTCTTGCATGAAGTTCTCCTACAGCTCCTCTTGCATATCTCTCATTAGGTCTGGATTACCTTACTTTAGCCTACCTGCCAAGGGATCATCAAGCCAGAAAACTTCTCCTATTCCCCCCATACCTTTTCCTGTGCTGGGGAAACAGCCAAGAAGATCCTGACATTACCGGTGGCTCTAATTGACATCATTTGACAAAGGTGTCGCTCTCCAGTTTTTCCACTCTGCCGAAGGGCAAAGGGATGCTGCCTGCATTTAACACATCAGAGAGAGGCTATTCTTGTAACGTGTACTATCAGAAGATCTCTGCGTGATCACCACAGTAGGTCCAAATCCTCATCCAAAACAAGAGGAACCAACCCAACACCACGAAGCTCCTGTGAGAGCCCGGGTGTTTCACTGCCACGCTGCTGCACTAGTACTTGTGTACAGTGAACACTGGCATCTGGTGGCAGCCGAGAGAATCACAGCTCTACCTTCCTAGAGCCACAGCAGGGAACATAACACAATTACTTCTTTAAAGATACTAGCACCTGCTACTATTGATACCCAGTAAAGGATGATCAAACTCTGAATGTGACCATCAGCTGTATCAACAGCCTTACAAGCCCCTTCTGAAAACAGATTTGTATTCCTGGCAGAGAACTTGAGCAAGTTCAGCAATTTTCTAGTGCAAATCTGATATGAATGGTTGACCTGAACTCCAGGAGAAAAACTTTAGAGATAGTACAGTTGGATGGGGCTTCTGCATGTAGAAAACTGGATGCTGGAATTTGGATGATGCTGCAGTTTGTCCTAGATTAGTCTTAGACCAAAGCCAAGTCATTTGACTGGCTTCATATCATCGTGTACTCACAGTTAGTAGGTGCCTTTTAAATTATTTCCTAGCTAGTGCTTAAAACAACTCTTCATTTCTATTTCAGTCTTCTTTCAGCAAAGGGCCCAACCTTGCAAGACATTATGTGCTCTCAAATGCTGCTAGTGAACACGGACATCAACAGGACATAGCAGAGCCTACTGTCCTTGTTAAAAAGAAGTAAAGGGTTTGCATGCACAACTAATGTCATTCCCATGTATTCTGTTGTCCATTTCAGTATCTTATATTGCATCTCTACTGCAACACCGGGGAGCTTTTCTTGTGCAGAATCTAGATGGATACAGCACATTTGAAATAGCATGAGGAGTTTGCAATAATTTATGATTCTGGACTTTTATGTCCTTATCTGAACCAAGCTGCTCATGCTTCTGAGTGCCACACATTGTTGCTAAGCAGAAAGTTGTCTCTCCAGACAAGGCACATTGCTCCCAATTTAGAAGAGTGAGCAAACACCTCTGAAGCAAACAAAACTGGAAGGGGACAGCAAAGCAAGAGAATGATTCACAATTTCACCATTCCAGTGGGTGAATCTAAAAATTCATATTAGAAATCAGAAGTGTATTTTTTCTAAGGGAAGGTTAACCATTTAACCAGCCAATACACAGCTATTATTGACTGTCCATCACTTGAAGCCTTTAATTCAAGATTGGATATTCAAAAAAAAAAAAACAAAACAAAACCAAAAGAACACATATTCTGTCCCAGACAACCCCTGAATCACTTTAGAAAAGGCGGATTACTGTTCTAGAGTAAGTGCAAAGAGCCTGACTACGTAATTTTAACAACTTTTGGCCTTCAAAATTTATGAACACTTGGTATCAAATTAAGAATGTGAACAGATCCTTTTCCATTTGCTAATTTGCTAACAACTGAATGTCTTAAATTTGAGCATGTGACTACGTGTAATACTGACACAAGACCACAGTTAGAATTTGTAGGAAGTTACAGATGTCTCTCTAAGTTGATCAAACAGCAGCTAAAAATCCTATAGCATTCTCAAGGAGAATGGGGAACATTGCCCACTTCTCACTGACATATATTCCCCCCCCCATCCCCCCCCTCCCAGGAAAACCTCTTTAGAGATTTGGATCTGCTTAACAGCTGAGAGTTAACTACTCTTTACAGAATCTCTTAGAATTAGACATTTAGAATATTTGAAAGCAAAAGAAATTTGAAAAGTTAAATTATGTTTCCATTCAACTGACATCATTCCAAATCTGCACTGCCTATTACACATCAGCTGGGTTATATTCAAGACTCATTTTAAGTAGTAAGCAATGTTCTGGTGGTCAATACAATTTTTGTCCCGGTGTATCACAAAAGGGAGATTTATAAACAATATTGACTGGCTCATACCTAAGACATCACATCAAAACTATGCCATGCTCTTTCTCAAATTCTTTCTTGCTTTCTCCAAGTCTTTTAAGGAGTATGTAATTTTATGCTACATGAGTCTCTCATTAAGAGTCTTAGAGCCTTGTATAGGTTTTCTGAATTCCCCACAAATGTCACCTGTAAGTAGGAGGTAGTCTGCCCCAGGGGGGACTCAGAGTACCATGTTTTATAGCCCACATCTTGCAGGTGAGTCCCACAGTTGCCACAATAACTTTCTGTGCATGGTACCAAAAATCTGAATTCTCTGTCATTTTAGGACACTGCACACTGCATGAAATGATCTGCTACTGCAAAGGAAAAGCTACTGAAAAGCTAAACAAATCCAAGTGCACACTTAGAAGTCACTTCATCAAGAAAACACATTTTTTAAACCTGTATTTTTGTTATTTTAAGTATTTCCCTGTGCAGTTTATAGCACCTTCCAGGAGGTACAGGAACAGCAGGAAGGCAAGACAGTGCCTATGGTGGGTGTATGCATGTGGATACATAATGTATAGAAGCCCCACCCCAAAAATCTCAGGAAGCCTGAGAAGGAAGACCTTCTATTCTTCCTTGTAAAAGAAGCATGAAGAAAAGACTCTAGTCATCTCATAGAAAGATCCTGTCTAGTAGTACAGTATCTGAGGTGAATTTCACATTCAGAGCAAGAATTCAAGTTCTTTGCCTTATATACAGATAGGAATGTGTATTTATATAGGCATGTGGACATGTGTGCGTGTGTAACATACACATCACACGAGTGCTTTGTTTACATTCATGGGGGGTTCTGCGTGGACTTTCTGCTCTCCTTTCCTGAAAGGTGACAACACACCTGGGACCCTCTACCCTGACCTCAGCAAACTGTGATGGGCCTCTCAAAAAGCACCAGTGGACAATTTAATCTCTGGAATTACATTGCTTCAAGTGGTTTCCAAGAAGGTAAACAAGAAGCCTTTTTTTTTTTTTTTTTTCCTTGATCACAGAACCTTCTTAACCTTTTGGTGAAGTCTTTGAACTTCCATTAAATCTGATCTGTTTAATGTTGGGATCTGTCGAAGGAGAGGCGGTCAGATAAACTGGGCCAATGTTGCTTCCAACACATCTACAGTTTAATCACGTCTCCCTGAGCATCTCTGGAGATAATTACTGAATTAGACGTTCAAAGAGATGACAAATAGAAATAAGGCAAATAAAGATAATCTATCCTTTTTCTGGGCATCCAAAGCTACGCAGACCTACAACAAAGGAGCATTGTGCGTCACCCTGCCTACCATAAGCACTGAACTCTTCATGGCTGACACGTCTTTGGAACCGAAAACTGTTGGCAAAACATTTCTTGTTTTTGTCTGAGTCTAGGAAAATGAGATATTGTTTCTGCATTAAAGTACTCTGAAATGAGTCACCTACAGCAGCGAAACCTGCCATATCCATTTGGTAACAATAGAACAGACATCAATTTTCAATCTTATCAGAAGTCACCAGTCCGTAAGTATTTGTGGCGCCTACTGAATTTTATCCAGGGACCTAACAGAAAACATCTGTTCTTTTACTTCACAGCAAATCAATAGATTAAATCAACGTTCTCTTTTCTCCTTTTTTCTGTTCATTAAAGGCATAAGTTTTCTTTCATTTTTCTTCTATTTCTTTTAATAACTCACTTCTCCTTGCAAGTCAAATCCTAGTATATTATAGAGATTTCTATGTCTCTTGCTGGGCTTATTTGGAGTGACGTATATCTGTGCTCTAGCAAAAGGTAAGCAGAAGTAATCATTTCTGAGGCACATATTTACAAAGAGCCTGGTAAAATTATACCTAGTATTTGGACTGAAGCCCAGCAACGCTTAAAAAAAAACCCCAAAAGAACAGATACTGAACCAAAAGCATACCAGGACAAATAATGTTTATTGCCTTTGTTCAAGTCTATAATTCATGCTACAAGATGTGATGCTATTACTGAAAAAAACCCCACTGTGACCCCATACATTTCACCAACATGCTGCGAGATCACAGATGTCAAGTATGATGCGCTTTGCAAAGTCACATTATGACACTTAGATAATTCATGACTACATTCAAAACCAAACTATGCTTGTAGACACTGTATCATCCCATCAGTACTGTACATTAGGTTTGTACCAGGACACGCTAAACAATACAGCCTAATATCCAGCTTAACGTGCTTTTAAATGAAAAGCACTCTTCACTTAAATAGACAAAACTAGGCACTTCTGGGCTAGGAAGGAAGAAGGAAGAGAGACTAATGTAGAAGTGATCAAAAACCAGAGGCAGCACCTGTCATTGTGCTATAAACAGCAGAATTAGTAGTAGAAGTTATCACCAAGATAGCAGAACTGAGAAATTTTTTTTTCTACTGTTAAATGTTTCTAAATAAAGCCTGAGTATTACTTTCCCTCCCCACCCCCCCCACCCCCCCGAAAAGAGAGCTCCAGATAAGGATCTTTAATATTAAACTGAGAACAAATGTATGTACAAAGTTTGCACCTTTTCTCTCGCCTATGGAGAGTCCACATTGCTTATTGAGTCTACTATGAAGCCAAAATATGATGAATGTGTATGAGCATACCTACTTTTCCCTCACATAGGAAGATGTACATAAAACATAGGAGGGGCATATTTGACCTGAGTTGAATTTATGATATAGTCATGATATACATTGCAAAGGTGTTATGAGAAGTGTTTGATAGTTTTATTTCCTTACATATGAGAAGCTGATTAAAATATAAACAGCTAGTCTATAATAGGGTGATGTATATACAAGTATATAAAATGCTTTAAATCATCCAGCAGAGATAAATCACTGACTGATCTAGATAACAAGATCTCTACTAGAACATTTCATAGTACTTTGCATATGTACTACACCCCGACAGCAGCTCCTACATAAAACCAGTAACATGGGAAAGGGTGCAATGACTGAGCACCCCAGACTTGCATATCTTGTCAGCAAGGATGGGAACTGATTTAACTGTCATCTGATGAATGACAGAAAAGCAAAGTCAGTCTGAAAGCGGAATATTGTTGCTTTCTCTCTCAGTTCCCATGAACAAAACAGGTTTTTTTCATTTGAGATTTCTCTTTGTTAGCTATTAAAATAATAATGCCTCACTTGCTACTGAATAAAAACAATAAGAAAGGGGAGGACCCATGATGACTGAAACAAAACTTCATAAAATAATTAAACCTCGGGCCTACACAAATGCTGACATCAAATGTGCAGAAGTCATTGATAGTTCTCTGTCTCATTATGGGAAACAGAGACTGATGAAACACAGCTGTGTTCACAGCAATTGATGGCATACATCACCATTTCCACAGCATTCACATCAAATTACTTAGCAGCTCTAGTGCCACTATAGATTATGGGATAACCCAGTCCTTTCTTTTAATCTCAGGCATCTGGAATTTCAGGGTCAGATGAACCTTTTTTTCCTTCCTCTTTTTTTTTTTTTTTAGGCAAGATAGACAATGTAGTAAGACCAAAGGCATGAGAATACCAAGTCTCCTCTAAGGAATATGTATTCACATCACACTGAAAAATAACTTTTATATATTAATATCCAACCACAGGAGCACAGGAAAAGGGAGATAGGCTTAGACTAACAAGAAGTTCAAAAAACATCCTGTAAAAGTATTGGCAATGCAGCACCCTTCCGTATGAACCACAGCTGTGTGACTTGTCTGTTTTCATTGCATTAAACCGACTAGGAGCATCATAACCTCAGAAAGGCAGCTGAAGTGACAGAAGGGCCAAATGATCCTTTCTAACCAAAACTAGATGGTACTTAAATGCAAGACCATTCTGGACTGTATTAAGTTGATACTGGAATCACAGCCGAGATGCTTAAACACATGAACTTTAAGCGCTGAGAGATTCAGCTGAAATCCAGCTGATGTGATTAAAGCTGGGCAAGTGCCTTACTTGCCAGTTGAAGGATTCAAAAGCAGGTTCTGTATCTAAAATAGCTTTTCTTTTGAAAGCAGACTGTACAACTAATAAGCACTGTGAGTCTAGTGTCTTAAAGAAAAAATAAAAGGCAGCAACTGAAAATGCATTTAAACAGAAGGCCAGACTAATAAAAAGAAAGACCTATATGTGCAGTTTATTGTTCTCAAAAATTAAACTTATCCTGATATCTAATAGACTAATAATATAAGGAAGCAGTAAAACAGTAAAGCACTTTCTTTACCGTTTTTCTGCTTCTAAAACTGACAAGGGTTAGTTTAGTGTAAATCACAGTGTAAAGTGTGAATAATAAAAATAAGCAACTTGGGAAATCTGGTGGACTAATCTCTATAAAATAGCAATAGCCCCAGGAAACCATAAGAGTAAAGACACTCGACCATGTTATTGATTTTATGAAAATATGTTCCAGAAAACCCCCAACTCAGACATGTACATATTTCCATGCCATAAAGATCCTTTATGTTCTACAAAATTTGAGTTTCCAACCATTTAATTTTACTGAACTTTGAGGCGATTGTTACCTTACAGCTTTTTTTTTCTCCTGGTGTGGGTTGCTGGGTTTGTTTGGTTTTTATCAGCCCCATTTACAATCCCTCTTTTGTAAACTTTTTAGGAAAGGTCATAAAAACCCTAATTTAACTACTAATAGGTTCAGTAATAAAGAAGGTAAACAATTTTTGCCTAAAGTGAGTGAAAATTATCAAGGTCATTAAAGATGCTTAGCACTCAAAGCAGGTTCCAGTTTGTTGGTTGCTCATCGTATTTGTGTAAAGCCAGTTCACATTTATGTGAATATTACCTTAAAAAATATAATAATTAATAAACTACAACTCAGCTGCCCTGAGCCTAGCAGTTTTAAAACATTTCATATGGAATAGGCAAATAGTTTGAAGTTCAGTTACTTGAACAAAAAAAAAACCAAAACAAACAAAAAACCCCAACAGAATATACCTACTTCTTGAAAACTTTCCACTGTTAGTGATGACACCCAATGGCTGTACCCTAACTGTTACAGGTAGTGCTGTATTTATTTCCACAAAAAGCAAAAACCTGCGCATACCACAACTACAATTTGAACCCGAGATCCAACATCACGGCCAGCCTGCTCTGTTTGCACAACACCCGAACCGAATTTTCATTCTGAACTTTGGTGCTCCAGTACACCAGTTAGGAAGCTGCAACAATTAATCCAACACAAGAGGATGATATTCCCTCAAAGCACATCCCAACAAACACCCCTTCCAGCCTGCTGGAAAGAGATGGCTGTATTGTATCTACTATGCAAAAGTCATCACATCCCATAGTAACTGTGCTTGAATAGAACAAGACAGAACCATGTAGCAAATAAGAATAGTGGTAGAAGAGCAAGAAACCAACATTATCTTCTGGGATTTCTTCTGCCTGCTTGTTGATCACCACTGCTATGAGTGACCAGTGACTAGGAATAGCAAGTATTCTCTCCTGCCCCCATAATTCTTACACACCCTGAGCTGTGTCTTTGCGAAGCAAGGCGTTCAGCATTTCAATCTATTTTATTCCTCCTCCTTAAAAAGTGTTCCCTCAATGCAGAAGCAGGAAACACCCTAAAAGAGTATTTTTGATATGCAAATGTCTCCAGGGGCAGCTCTGTGGGTGGGCCATCTCCAAGATGGGAAAATCCCCAAGACTAGCTCTGCAGAGGCCAGCAGCACTTACATGGGGAGCACGACAGCAGCGACGGGTATTACAGTAACTGCGCTGGAAAATTCCCCCCTCCTCTCCTGAGCATCTGTTCTACATGTGTTGAACAGATCTTCTTTGTCTCTTGTCCAGCAACATGCGAGTGAACCCGAGTTCCCCCAGGGAATGAAGGGATACAAGAGAAGTCAGCATAAAGATTTGTGCTAGAAGGATAAAAGATAACAGCCTGTCAAGCTGCAGACCTTTAAAGCTTAGCACTTTCTTTCAAATTTGCTCTCACATTGCTATCCACTGCCAAAATATAACAAGTTTGTGACCCCAACTTATGTTTACTGCTTCTTATCAAGACCCTTCAGATGAAAAAAAATATGGAGAAAAAGTACAGTGTACAAAAAGAAAAACCTAACTGATAAATATTTGTATCTTAAAATTATGGTAAAATATGTTCAACTTTTAGCAATCAAAACTGTGCAAGACAGACTACAGCCTTAAGCAAAGAGTTTCTTTGGTCATTTCTTTGCAGAAGTGACCTTGTTACTTCACATGCACACACAGAGCTTTCTTCAGCCCTCTCAAAAAGTTTCAATTCATAGTTTAATGATGATAAATTCAAAATGCCAAGACATCAGGTCTTGTGTAGTTGAATGTCCAAGCCACCTAATCATGTGAACTTCGTACAGTTTCATGTAGAATCACAGAGTAACCCAAAATCAATCAAAAAAGCATGAACAAAAACATTGGGGTAATTTTTTTTTAGCCTACAGTGTCCCCATGAGAGCACTCTGCAAAGGTTCCCAAGCTTCTTGCAACACAGCTGGCTTCAAAAAAGTACAGTTAAGTCAAAACAGGACGATCCCTGAAAACTAGAAGTTCTATTGACCACTAAAACATATCAGCACAGTATAACAAGAAGACCATGCTGTTTTCAGGACCCAGGTCCCCAGTAAGGTATTTAGTTGGTAGCATTTGCCTGTACTGGTCCTTCTGAAGTCAATCCCATGCTTCAAATTCACAGTGTAGACAAATTTACCTCAGTTTTCAGACTGTAGCACATGTTAAAGTGTTAGTACTTCAGACTTTGCTTGGAGTAATTCATACAGTTTCTGTAAATAATTTTCATTAGAGGAATAAAAAATGGCCTGAAAACCATTCTTTTGTCACTCCCTGAACAGCAAGACTGCAAATGTACATCCTGAGGGATATAAATCATGTACTGAGGTGAAAACCTTCGGCTACTTTGCAAAAGAATTGGGAAAACTAATGCACATGCCTGATGTGTAGTAATGGTGGCACAAGTTTTTAATGTTATCATCTAATTTAATTAATATTTTTAATTTTTCTCTAAAATACTGCTGTATTAAAATGTCAGCCTACTTGCTTCTCAGGAGGCAACTTAACCATGAGACAGGATAAATGTTATTTCAGAGCCTGAGAGGCATCTCACTTGCTATTTTGAAATGGTATTTACTTAGGGGTAAAGCAAACGATCAACACAGGAAGGACTCGTGATAAGAGCAAAAAAAGGAGAGTCACAGAAGACAAAGGAGGAACTTGGGACAAAGGCCATTTGGAGAGCTGAGATGACAGGTCTTGTTTCCACATTGAGATGGCAGGTGGAAGCTGTAACTGCTGCATCAAGAAAGCGCTTCTCCCTCCATAGCCCTATTTCTAGTTGCCTCTTGCATGCTCTGGCATCACCCCTCGCATTTCCATGGGCATGGCATAGGCAAATAAGACACACCAGAGCTGCTAGAAGTCATCCCTCTGCTTGTCTTGTCTGCACCTGGAGCCAGCCTTACACAATGTGGTCAGCTGCTTCCTCACACACCCCTTTTTGCCAGAGAGAGGGGTGTAGTACAGTAGTACTTGTTCCTTCAAAACCAGCCGTGAGCTCCTGGTCCACCTATGGAAGAGCATGCAGCACGTGTCTGAGATCACCTGGATCCTCCATCCCTCAGCCTGGGTGCTTGCTCATTGCAAATCTCTTCTCACAAAGGCCACCAAGGAAGTGACTAACAGGATAATCTACTAGCTGCTGCTCACTCGATCTAAACTTTAAAATGTGAACAAGAGGATCCGTATCCTGTTATGAATCCTCCATGCTCACCAGTCCCACAGACTATTCCATTATTGTCTTTCTTGTTGAGTAGAGACCTACATGTTTATATTGTGCATGATGGAAATTCTCTTGGTTTTCTGTAATTCATTACAAGCTTGACTCACTCCAAGCACACTGGAAAGCATGAAACAGTAGAAAGAGCCTGCCAACTGTCACTTGGATTTGTCATCAAATGTGGAATACTATGGGAAAACTTTAAAAAGGCAAAACATATACCTTCCAAACTGGCCAAATAGGCAAAACACCACTTCATCATGTTAACTGGCTTTCAGGTGTCTCCCGATACCATTTAGCTGTCACTGACTTGAAGTTAGCTATAGCAATCCTGTCAGATGGGTTTTAACCTTTATCAAGGGTCAAAACACATGCAAGCAAAAATTCCAGTCATTTCAGTATTTTTACAGTGTGATAAAATATATATTTTAGCAGTAACACTCTATTGCCTGTGTACATGCCACAGACTTAGCCCACAGTGCATGTTTTAATACAGTGCGGACACTCAAAGTCACCAAACTGTATCAGCTCATTTCCAAGACACAAATTCACTGCAAGCCATCAATGAAATCCGTACAACAGAACATCTCAGGTCTGTTATGCCATCTATGCAAAACCCCACTATATTTCATCTACAATAACATTGACACTGCTTTATGAAATCTTGAAACACAGCCACTGGCTGCTGGTCTGAAGTAAAACATAAGCACTGCTGCAGTTTAAAATGCATTAGCTATATTTTTCTCTCTGTTATAATGCAGTGGAGGGTGTGCTGGCTGAAATGCAGCGGGGAATTTTTGACAACTTCTGCACAGCTAGAATCACCAAAACAATTTTAAGTGACCTGTCTAGTCAGTTGGATAAAATTTGTAATACAGTAGCTATACAAAAATAATCAATAATTGATTCAGCAACTATTCTTCATGTAGTCATTTTTATTCTTAAAAAAATCCATTTCAAAATTAATGTTGCAAGCCTTCTGCTGTTGGTTATTTTTCCTTACTGCAGAAGCACTAAAATCAACATCCTCTGCCTCTCAGTAATGAAAGTACAGGTCTATGTATCCACATATTAATACTATAACATTTGAAGACTCTGATTCTTGGCTAAAATGAGTCCATCTGTTGTGCTCAGAGTAAGATATTCCCATAAAATACAGATGCAATAAGAGATGTACACTTGCAGTCTCATGCTTTGGAGTTTAGGAAAAAAAGCTAAACCTTCTGTCTTGAAGAAAAAAATATCTAACGCAAACCAACTAAGCACAAATGGCCTCATCTTTTGATGTTGTTGGATCAAGCATTCTTTGCTGGCATGTTCAGAATCAAAAGAAACATCCTGATAATGAGACATAGTGTTTTTGTGATCTTTTTTGATTTCCTGTATTAACATTAATGAAACAAAGAAGGCAACATCTGAAGTCTAAGGTCTTCATTCTTGCATAGCACATTAATAAAAAAAAAAAATTGAGTCCTTTGTGGCCAAAAGAGAATTAAAAAAAAAAAAAAGTTACTTATAAATCCCTTAGACAAAAACCACATAATTTTGTTTTGCGATATGCAAACCTATTTCTCCTTAAGTTTAATGTCCTCTACTACATTCTTCATCTGTTTGCTCATGCTCCATTTATGTGAGAATTCACATAAATGTGCAGGCCGTTTACATTGCTCATATCCCGAAACAGGGGTGACCTGAAGCTGGCATGACACATCAGTACATACTGGCCTATGCACAACGGGAGTTTCACCTGTTGCTTGTATATTTATGAACCTTCCACAGAAGGAAGTTTTCTTAACAACTCTCTCACTCCCTAACCTCCCAGAAATATTTTTTTTTTAATACAATCTAATTAGGTATGTATAAACAGATATGGGTTTATTTTCCTGAGTATTGACAGTGAAAATCATCTTCTCAAGTAAAAAGAACTGGAATACAACTTTGGCAAGTACCACTGCTCTGTCTATCACCTCTGAACTAATTTTGGAGGCGTATCTATTTCTGGGGTTTTGTTCATTTGTGCCATGATGAAAATAAAACAGTTCCAATTTAAGCACAGAAGCTAAACAACAGCAATTTGCAAACTGCTCCAATTAAATATTTTTAGAATATTAAAAGTTTTCCATTCACTGAGGCACGTAAACATGTGCCTAACTCTAAGGATATGAGCTGATTGTATGGGATTCAAACAAGATTATCCCCAAGCTAGAGTTTTAGGTGTATATAGCTTTCCTCTGCCGTGAGTTAGAAAGACAGTTTCTTTGACTCCGATTTACTAAGGTACAGCAAATACATGCTTAAGGATGATACTTTCCCAGTCGGTCGAAGAAGGTGAAGTCAGCCACAGCGCAGAAGCATTTCTCATTGTTTAAGCTGCTTATGTTGTAGAAAGAAATCACTGTTTTGTATGAGACTTGGAGAGAGTTTTCAGTGCTACTGTGTACTGGAGGAAATGTGTTTGTGAGCCTCCTGTCATATCCAGGGGCCACAGGCAGTTCTCCCTCTCTCTCTCTGAACACACAAGTAGGACTCAAAGAGCCAGTAATAACAGCCCAAAGAGCTTGTGATCTCAATCATCTCACCTATTCCGCCAGGAAATTAAACCTAACAGGGCAAAGTTACCATCTCCAAACACATTTCAACTGGCAAAAATATTGTGGATCAGTTTGATCCTCTAAAATGCTTACCAATAACATATTTGAGCCTGTACTGGGCACCCTAAAATTGGATTTGCCGTCTTAACCACTCCTCGTTATCACGCTTTTTTGCTCTCCTCTCTCTCTCATAGCCAGAGAAGCCAGATACAAATCTGATCAGAATACAGTCTTTGTAATATTCAAGTTGGTAAAAAGTTCCCCTTACATTTGATTTATGATTATACAAAAAGTTACCCCATATAGGTTTCTATATTGAAGGCTAAAAAATTAAGTACAATAGTAAGAAGTTAGCTACAATTACTTGACTGAACTTAAAAAATAAGACAAAGCACTTTTAAAGAATATGCATTTTTTTCATGTTACATTCCCTAAGAAAAGTATCCTTCACTTAGATATCAGAATAGTTACAGTAATATTAAATGTTATACAACCACGGACTGGACAAGAACATGATGAAAAGAGCATCATTCTTTGGACTTTCAGTTTAGTTACTTCATCATTCCTCTTAAAGCCTTATTTTTCAGTATCTAATTTCTCAAAGCTTATGCCTGCATAAACATTTAAGCTTCTTATTAATATAGCTGAGCTTATTTCTTTTTATCTTAATATATTCAGTACCTCAGAAGGCGCCACAGCTGGAATGCAGCTCTTGGATATGATCAGAAGTGCTTCAAAGGGAAAGGGAGAGGTCAGCATGCCTGAAAGAAAAGATACTGCCACTGCCAGCGACCAAAGAGAGTGTGACAAGATGGGAATACAGAAGTTAATCTAGAAAAGGAAAGATAATTAAGAAAACTAGGGACAGAAACAGTGATGTTCTAGTGGTAGAAAAATTAAAAATCTTTCCTTGCCGGAAAACAGCCACAGAGCAAATTCAACCACCAGAAAAAGCCTTCACAAGAGGCAAGTGAAGGCTGATAACCCTGTGCAGGGCTACAGCTATGGGATTCTTTATAGAAATGTGAATCAACTCAGGTAAAACAAAAGCACTTGCTAAATGTCTCTTATTTCTGAGAAGCAGACCACACCGCTTTTGTCAAGACAAAACACTGTGAGGCTCTGACATAACTGAAGAGGGAATTGGGCTGACTGTGTGTGCATACACACAGCACATATTTTTAATTTTTAGCTTTCAGCCATACTGGAAATAGGGAGGCACCATAGGAAAATGCTTCTTGCAGAAGAAACATAATGTATCAGTTTTGTTCAAAGTAATACATCAGTGTAAATGAAATCAGTATTTGCCCCCAGTTGGCTCAGAGGGAACAAAGTTCTAAACTTATTAAGAAACTTCAAAGGAAATATGAAAAGGAAGAAGTCTAATGAAAAGGAACATTTATATGGAGTTTCAAGTAGTTTGTGCCCATATACAAATATTTTTTCAGGGATTACTGTTAATGAAAATTCTTCTTATTGAGTTCAGCCTTTGTAACATCTTTCAATTCTCCTAAAGTTAGCCACATCCAGCACAACAAGCACTCCAGATGTTTTAGGGTTTTTTTTATGATGCAGACAGATGTCTTGTAGGTAAGATCACCTCAACCAATTCAGTTGAGTGTTTTGAGCCATGCTGTTCTTGTCCCAGTTGTTTCCCTGCACACAAGAAGTTGAGCTCCCTTCAGGTAAACGGTAAAAAGCAATGAAGAGTAACACAGATTTCCCACATTCATACTTACACGGTCTAAACATCAAAGCACTCCCACATTAATTCACTGTCCCCAGCATGTGCAACAGGAACACTCATACCTCTGTGAAAACTTCACATAATAAATGCTACCTCTGACAGTTTAGTGCAATGACAATCTGGCAAAGATTGATGGACAGACAAGACAAGAGGAGAGTCATTTTGTCCACTGAAGGAATCAGAATAACATCTTATCAGTCAAGAGGGTTTATCACGTGCAGGAACCTGCAAATGACACCGTCAGTGGCTCAGAGTTAACAATAAATTTGTTTTATAGAAAACATTAAGCTTTGGCAGGAATAGGGTAGAGAATACATTTCTGGAAGACCAAATATTCTACTTTCCCCACCGTCCCACTAGTGTAGCATTTAAATGGATTTATGTTATGTCGTCCCCCAACTACAGGTACATTTGGCCTTTCTACTCCAACCCATCTGAGTTTGGGTGCAATCCATATCCACTGCACCTCGGTACTAGACAGAGCATGGCATTCTTCTGCTTACAAAGGAAAACAGATTAACGTTGAAAATGGACCTCCTAAAAGCCTATATAAAGACAATCAGTGTATTAATTTCAGACTCTTAGAAATTTGATGAAATTGCATTAAAAAAAATTATCAAAAAAGGCTGTTTCTAGTCAGAAATTGTGCTAGTAAATAAAGTTAAGCTAACAATTTTAAAGAAATATATGCAAGACCAATCCACAAAACAAGTTGCTAAGCATACATCATTAAGTACGAAAATAAAAATATACAACATAAAACACACAAAAACTTGTCCAAAAAATAAAAACACAAGCTCATAAGAAATTAATCTGATTTTCCACCATAATGTGTTTAATATTCTTTTCCTCTTTCTAGGCTTTGACCCTGAAGATAACTGGAAAATGCAAGTGGCATTTTTCATTTCTGGCATTGACTGAATTTTTCCTACAACATCGCTTGAAATGTCCTTTTAAAAAACAAATCTAAAAGCCACTATTACTAAATGTAACAAAATTCAGCATAAAAATTGCAAGGGTTACCAAACCTTGTTTTGAATTAATTTGGCCAAAGTCAATTAGGTTTAGTGTTAGAGATTTTACAGGTTTGGTAATAGTTTTTTACATGCTCTTAAAAATTTGCAAAGCAACAGTTTTAGCTGATTTTATTTCAGTTAATTGCAACCTAGAAGTCTATATAATCTGTGAGGGCCCACAAACAATAAAATCCCTCCAAGCCTCTGATTCTCACACTGAGAATCAATGCATCTACACTTCTTCCTTATATCAGAAGTGTCTGGCTATCACATTACAATTTACTATCACAGTTTTGAAGCCCACTTTAGGAAATAAGAAAGGCTGCTGCAAACAAACTTGCATCCTCTAGTTACAAGCACTGCAGTCGCTTCAGGAAAGGAAGAGGCCTTGACAGCAGAGTGCCTTTTAGCACAAAAGTGGAGCAAAAGTTAAGTAAGAGGCAGTCTAATGTCCGCTACTGATTTATTAGAAACTTCTTTTGCAGCATTCGACTTTTTCTTGATGACTTTTCACCTGAGTATTGATCATTTTATTTAGTTCATCCCTGGAGGTATTCAAAAGATGTGCAGACGTGGCACTTAGTGACATGATTTAGTGGACTTGGCAGTACAGGGCTAATGATTAGACTCAACGATCCTAAAAGGCCTTTTCCAACTTAAATAATTCTATGATTCTATGCACTCAAATTGTCCCTCTGCTGGTCTGCAGTGTAACATACAGAACGATAATCTATTTGAATTGACAATTCCTTTGTAAATGAAGCCAAACCACAAGATCAGAACACTGTGACTGCATAGAAGGGCAACCAGTGACATGGGTTATTTACTGATTGATACTTCCCTATAGTAATAACACAAGTTTCTGTTGGAGAACATCTGGAAACATTACAATGCAATAGTTCTTTAAAAATAATGAGGTCTATCAATCATTCATATGACCACTGAGTATGAAAGAGCTTCATGTTGTCTATAAAACAACCAGACTTGATGCTACTCACTCATGACTGGTGATTTCACTTTGGCCAGGACAAATAGGTATCTGCAGAGCAGCTGCTGTAGTCATAATAGAGAGTATCTTCTTTGAATGGATTCATGTGCCAAGACCAGGGAGTGCATGATGTAGAAAATAGCTCACCAAAGAAAAGAACAAAGTCACAACTACAAAGGTAAATATGTCAAAGATACTTCTCTCAATAAGATTTATAGGAGTTATCAAGTCTTGAGCATGAGTTCAACCACCAAATGCTAACGAAAATCTGAGCTATTGGTTGTTTAATTTACTTTTTAATTATGCCACTTCAAAGAACACAGGTAAGTCATGGTATTATTAATTGACTCTCAGTATGCACTAGGTAAGACTAACATGTAGGAAGGAGATGTTATCATAGAGGGTAAGCAAAGACAGACCTGGAAAAACAGAAGTGGAATTCAGTATTTTAAAAACGTACTGCTCAGTAGTGGCAGCACAATTTCAGAAAAGCAAGGCTAAATGCTTACATGAGTGACCTGCACTGTTCATTATAATACCAGTTCTGCAAAGAAAAGTGAACTGATGAGTCTTCCCAGCTGTTTCTGCTCTCAAGTGTTGCACAACTGGTCAATCCCACATCTCCTGCTCACTACAAACATTGCAATCCATTCTGATGAGCATGAGCAGTGCATGAATGAAAAACTGGAAAAAGGGAAGAAAGGAGGAAACAGTGCAGATGACAATGGGGAGAAAATGACAGTGAGAAATTCTTGAAATTGCAGAGAGAGGGACTCTCAGAGAGTTTGATGTGGTAGCTTAAGAGGCTCTGCATTGCTTGAGGCAAGTAGAACACACTTGGGTTTTTTTACTTTGAGTATATTCTTTTGTCTGCCAAAAAACTGTGAAATCTGAGACCAAATCCCAGATCAAATCCTTGATCCAAAATATTCAGACTAGGGCAACTAACATTAGACACCTCTATCCACAAGGCTGCATCAGATCAAAGGTCTGAATTTTCTTTGCAGCTCCTACCAAGAGGAATTATTTCGAATTGCTAAAATTAAATGTATATGGAAAACAGTTACTTGGATCCAAAATATGACTGACTACCTCTTTCCATACATTTTTCCAGGAAAACTGAAATAAGGTGAGTAATTCTCATTTACTATTCAAAATGCCATTTCAGGAGAACCTTTTTTGCTTGGAACCTTGAGTACAGGAAAGTTTCAAGTTTGGTGCAAAGCCCTTTACTATTTCAACAGTATTTTCTCTACTGTTCAGCCTCTACTTTTCTCACTAGCTTCTCCTTTCTTGTATTCATCTCTTTGTCTAAGTGGGAAGGACAGAATTGGTTAGCCATATTTCCATAATAAAGGTAACAGAAGCAACTTTGGAGCAGAGAAATCAAAGCTAGGGAAGAAATAAACTGACTCCTCCCTGTCAGGCATCAATCTACCCAGTTCAGCAATTGCTGTAACACTACTTCCCTCATTGTTCCAATCACTTAAGCCTTTCTTCTAAAAAGTTACTCTGAAAGGGCCATAGAAGAAAATGAGTGAGTTGTATAGAACACTGCAAAGCATAAGTGCTCAATGAAAATGTGGAGCATACAGAAACTTCCCAGGCATGCAGAAAACCAATGAATTACCCAGGTCACTAAAAGCCAACTAAGTATGACTATTTGACTATTTTTTTCACACAATTTGGGGGTGAAAGAAAGAACTTCTATCATCCACCTACACTGGTAATATATAATACAACTGCACCACCTTAGGGCAACCCAGCCAGGACCATGACATGATGTATCTTCTGATACAGAACAGGCAGCACTTTGTCAGGCATAGACTGGCTTGCACAAAAGCTAGCTCTGGGCAAGGTACAGAAATCACAGAGCAAGAACAGCCCAGAAGGCAGAGTGTGATATTGAGTCACAGTGATTGCTGGCTACTGTCAAGCAACACAAGGATGCCATGCTGTTACCCAAAGCCTATGCTTTCTGAAGATTTTATCTCTGAGAGTCTCTTTGTGGGAAACTTTGATGTAATATATACCCTCTTGTATTGGCTACAGTATGCTCACTCTCCACTTTTACTTCAGCCAGGGCAGAAGTGCCACTAAAAGGACTCTTATTTGACACTGGCTGAACTTGCATCGAGGCCCATGCTCATCCTACCACATGGAAGGCTAAGCTATCCTAATGCCAAGCATAAGCAGCAAAAAGGGCAACACTGAGAGCTTGCAAAGAAGGGCTGGTATTGAATCTGTTTCTTAAGCAAGTACCTGCTGTACAAGTACATGCCCTACAACTCAGTACTTGGAAAGTAGCTATTTATAAGCAGAGAGATGAATTAGGCTCATTTTTCACATTCAGTACAAGAGAGTTCTCAAGACCAGACTGATGAAAGGGGTGAACGCTGAGTCTGAGGCCAGATGGAATATTGCCCTTTCAGATCAACGTAGAAAAAATGGTCTTTTGCCAAACAAATAAAGAAAAGGGAAAAAAGAAAGCAAGCCTAATTATACCAACCTTTCTAAGAAACATTTCCAAAAATACTTATTGGCCTTATCCAGAGTGGAAAGTTTCAGGAGCACCAGAGGTGTTTTATTTTAGCTTGGCATGACTAGGGAAATCATAAGAATAATTTCTAAGTGTGGCAAATGCAGCTGCTTCTCAAAGATGCAGTTTAAGGGTTCTACATAAAGCCATAAAACCCTTGAGAGACTTGTAAAGAGCTGGCATGGTTTCATTTGAATTTAAGAACTTTTTTTATTTTTAAAGAGCCAGTTGGATTCTGTTATAACAAAGCTCAAGGCAACACCATTAAGACAATGGTGGGAATACAGCATCCCCACGTTCAAGGCTAGGCCCTCTAAAACTCCTATTAAAATGACACCAATCCAAAGATTTCAAATAATGAGATGAGAAAACTTGCCAAGGATTACAACCTCCTTTAGCTTTAGCAAATCACAGTTACTGTACAGAAACAGGCAGAAACAATTCAGAAGAAAAAAATGTTAAATGCCTCATTAGCACTTGCCAGAGTCATGTTGTGCCTACACGAAACGTTCCTGTTGTGTGTGAACTTTGGGTGAGGAGAGAGAGAGATACGAAGGCTTGTGGTCAGCCAGGAAGACAGTTTTGGACTAAGCAGAGGTCACCTTTCCCTTTAGGGGATTCATACTGGCCAGTGGAGGGGTGGGAGAAAGGGTTAATAACCAAACTACTTTTACAAACAAGACCCAAGTTGGAAGGCAGCAGTAGGATTACAGGGGGTGGTCTGGCTTTGGGGGTAGGCACCAAGGTGTTAGATGATACTCAGCAAGTTCAAGCTCCTTTGGATTCTTTGGTTTACCTCATGGTTCACACCAAACATTCACACAACTTCTACTTTCTCTGTCATATACTTCCTCAGAGGAAAGAGGAAAGACTGATAGGAGTTTGTTCAGGTCTGTTCTGTAGGTTGACTGAGCGCTTGCATTTAGGGTAATGGATGGATATTTAACATTTAAGAGACTGATGATGAAAACGGGACACTCCCAAGGTTCATTCAGCAATCATCTCATATGCACCAAAAATCCCAATTCCTCTGCTTTAAAATTACCAATAAATTTTAAATTTCCTTTCCAGCAGGGACACACACCACATTTGATTGACTAGGAAAATTCCAACAAGGCATTCGGTAAGAAAACCAATTTTTATTATTCTTCTAAAACCTCGCTGACTGTAATTGAAGTTTCCGGGACTGCAGGAAGTGTTTAATACAGTGCTAACCTAAAGCTACAAAAACAGTTCATCAAGAAAACATAAAAGGAGGTTCCATACATTTCAGAGATTTATTCCAAGCCAGCACTCCTGCATAATGCAGTAGAACGATTCATCCTGGTATTTCATAGAAAGATGAAAGATTGTGGTTTACGCAAACTGCAAATGTCAACAAAGGTCATCCTTGGCAAGCAGGAAGGAAATCATAGCTCCTGGATTTAAGATATTTCACTGAAAATACTTTCTCCTATACAAAGCAAGAATATTTTAGTTCAAATGTGTCAAACAAGCACTGAAATTGTTGCATTTTAGCACAAGGGGTGAGAAATGACCAATGAAATCAAGTCACTTTCATCCAGTGTAGATTAAAAGAAACACTTCAGACAAGATCACATTCAGAAATAAATTATCAAATAAGCACAGCATGTAGAAGCAGAGCTTTTATCATATGTCATCTATATGAAGAATGAATATTTTACAGCTTTATTTTCAGGTACATTTCAAGCGTGTCTCACTTTGCATCAGGTCTTTAGGCAAAGAACTTGCTGTTCTAACAACAGATACACAACACTGCTCATCAGCTGATTCTGAATATAAACAATCTGAATCTTCACATGGGATAATATGAGAACAGAAAAGAAATATTTTTAAAACCACTATAACTCCGCCATCTCCCACTGTTTGCAGTTCTTCAGCAAATACTAGAGCTGGCTTGAAGTTACAGGGAGTCACTGGCTGTCTATTTTGAGAAAGTCTAGAATTCCTTGCTCTACAGCAACACAACACTATATAATAACCAAAAGAATAATCTGCACACCACCTCATTTTTTCTTAAAAGCAGAGAGAACAAGAAAAATTAATTAACAATTCATACATTTAAAGAGCATATATTTCATTCTGCGTGTCCCTTCAGTGGTAAGGATGATGATTAACTCAGATTAGGCATAATCAACTGCTAAACTTGTCTACTGTAACCCCGGTGCACATGCTGAGCCTTTTACCTCTAATAACAAGTACATCTTTTTCCTCTTAAAATTATGTTTCGTCAGATAGAGGACAAGGAGTCTAGCTATATTTTATGCTAACACTAAATCCCCAAGTCACTGGGTTTATTTTCAGCCTGTTGGTTAGAGAATTAACCCTCTCCTGTTTTTCTTCAAAACAGATAATAACCAACTGTGCATACAGTGATGGTAATGGTAACCAATTTCTCAGGCTCTGCCAAAATGAAATATGTCTGCAATTTCCTATTTTCTGGGTCCTCTTTTTGTCCTGTCTATCCAAAGCATCAGCATCAGCTTTCTTCGCTGCTTTGTTTCACAGTTGAGACTCTGCCAAGATTCATCATTTCCTGCTTACACAGCAATCTAAACCAGACCTTTTAATCAGATTCCTTATTGTGAATCTTTTTCCTTTTCACTTTTACCTAAGACTCATGAGCCCTGAGAATTACAGAAGTGACGGTTTGTTTCCATCTTCTCCTCTCATTTCCTTTCTTTTATCACATATTCAAACATGATTTAAATGTGAATATACACAAAACCACAGATATTGTACCTGAACTTATAGCATTTTTTTATGCTAGCGGAGGGCACTGAATAAATTAAGTTAGTTCTATACCCAAGTTTCTAGGCAGGGATCAGTTCAAGCCACCAGTTTAATATAGAGCCTATCAGCTGCAGATCCCAAACCAGAAGACTAATATTGCACATAAGAGTCTTTAAAAACTGGGCCCACACTTTTTAGAGAACATTTTGCCCAAATTATTATTCCTTCGCAATTAAGAACACTGAGTATATTAGTAATTCCATAATTTCATTGTTATAAGAATTACCAAGAAAGATAGGAAACTAAACTTAGTTATTCCCAGAACCAAGCAACAGATTTTATTATAATATTAATTCTTGGGCATGGGAGAGAAGGAAGAAAAAAAGTCTGTATCCCAGACTACTGTATACAGTAGTTTTAATACAAGCAAAATAAAAACAAAGCAAAACAAAAAACCATCACTGGAATAAAATCCCCTACTTCCAGTGTAGGTTTATGTTATGCTCAGTAAAATGTGGTAGCAGTTTAACTGACAGTTTGTCTTGTATTACTGGCTAATATAAATTAAAATAAGCTTGTTAACACTACACGTATCGCAGTAGGGGATTTCTTAATAAGCACAAACTGGGATATCTGTCAATAGCCCAACAGGAATTGTGGACCAACATCCTAGAAGTAAAAAAAAAACTGCCCAAGTTTATAAGTAGTCACTTTGTTAACTGCAGCCAGCATGGCATTAGCAGAGAAGTCCTCTAACACTCTTCTACAGTTACACGTTGGGAACTTCATCTCCTATCACCTTTCAAAAATCAGCAATCATTTCAAAGGTTCTTTAATTAAATGACATTTAGCGATCGAATGGCTTAGAGCATTGGATAGAGCTCTGTGTAGAAACCTTTCATTTCACAACAACACTACCTTGCCACTCAGAGTAACAGTTACCTGAAGTTTAACTTCCTTGTGATATAGTTTGGTGGACTCAAAGACCTAATACAAAATGGGCTGAGAGCAAATTCATACTCCATTCAAGATGAGACTACACTGCATATACAAATTACCAAACTACGTAAAACACATTCTCGCGGCTCCCAACCAACAAGCTGGGCAAAGAGGAAAACAGTCTGGAGATACGTCACAGGCTGCTTCATTGGTAAATTCTGAGCTCATATGTTGTTGTTGCCTTTATACTTTGTCAGAAAGCAAAACTATTCCATTCCTTACATATTTTGTTCCTGTTAATACAATTGGTGCTGTTCCTATTAACTGGGTAAATGTTTCATGCTTCACTTTTTATCATTTAAGATGTCCCTATCCTTCACTTGCAAGTTTCATGGATATTTTTTTCAGCTTTGCTATTATATAAACTCCACAGTCAGAAGACGAGCATTTGAAAGAGGCTAGAGCCTAAACAACATGCCTCTCACAACTCAACTTTTCAGAGGAAGCTTGGAAGAGGTGGTGCTTGTTAAATGCTAAATGGTACAGAGAAGGCTTCTACAACTCTCTCTCACTGGCACCACCACAATTTCTAAGCACAGAAAATCCTTGTGTATCACAGACTCAATTCTCTATTTTCATAGTTCACTCTCTAGCTCACCAGAGAAAGAAAACAGGATAATAACTGTACATTTTCAGAAACAATTTTACTGAATGCCTTCATTGTGTACGTATGAATAAACAACAGTTTTTGCATTGAAACATCACGAGCTTATGTTCTACGTCTACTGAATGCTCTTTGAACTATGGCCTCCTTGTTCGCAACCCCTTCAGAACAGCACAGAATACTAATTTTTGGTTTTCTCTTCACCCCTTTCCCCACAGATATTAGCAATTAAAATTTTAAACAATTCAGATTTCTATGGTGTGTTGTAGAAGCATTTTGCATCTGACCCCATAAATACAATGCACAGTAGGCAGTATGTTACCAGAGGCCTGGAAGGGATCAAAAAAGAGAGGGGTTGGTCACTGGAAGGCTGATAACTATACTAGCAAGTATCATAAAACATATACAAACTATATTGATTTAGAGCTCTTCTCAAGAGTGCATTGTCCCTTGCTCTTTTTAAAATACCCAAACTCTTCAAGACTTGCTTAGAAAAGAGGAAAAAAACCTATTTCTTTTCCAAAACATTCTGGCTTTCCCAGCCACTTGAACTTGTCAGTTTCTGCTGCTCTTTCACCCTTAGGATATCTTGTGTTCATCAATACTCTTTGGATAACACAAATGGAAAAGCACTACTTTAAAAGAAATAACTCTAGAAGCCATAAACAGTTAAACTGGAAGTTCTTATCTACATCTAAATATAGTAAACAGTAGAGCATTCATACAGTTCAATACATTAATATGAGCTGGAAAAAAAGAAATTCATGTTACAATCTGTATAAATTCACAGAAATCCCATGGATACTACAACTTCAACAGGGAATGATTTAGCCCAGATTCATTCACCTGCAAAATACAATAGCAATTCTCTCCAAGAGATGGCAAAGACATGCCATTATATTGGTGTCTCAGTCTTCATTAAGCATTCTCAGAGCTGCTACACATTTTAAAACTTTTACTGGCTTAATCTCAGAAGTTTCTGAAGTTGTCTTATTCTGGAAATTTCTAGAAAAACAAATTACTCAGTTGCATGTTAATTATACAAGAACATTTTATCCACCTGATGAAAAAGTCTGGCCTATAGACACGGATTAGTCTGATAGGATTAGTTTAATATGTCAAAGTAAAACATCTTGCAAGATCTCCAGGGCCTAAGGTAGATGTTACGTGCTTGCAATTCCAAAACTACATTGTCATCCCTCAAGATTTGCCTAAAGTTTATACTGTGTTCAGTGATGAAACAGTTTAAATTCGCTTAAGCAGAAAATAGTTTAAAACCAGCCTCTTTCAGAGTTCTAACCCTATTGGCAGCTTGGGCTGGAGGTGGAAGATCTTAGCCATACTGTGCTGGTCTCTTGCTATATCCTGACTGTGAGCATTTTTCTATTAAAAGTAATGTAGAATTGACAATGCTACAACCTACAAGATGTTAGACAGGTCACTAGGTTGCATACAGCTCCCAAAGAGAAAAACATAGGTCAAAAATTCATCATACAACTACATTTTCTTTAGCCTATGAAAAGCCCCATAAAAAACATGCGATAAAGGAGGCTGACCAGAAGTTGCCTGCAGAGAAAGTGGATAAATCATTTGATTAGGTGTTAACAACTGCTAAAAAAAAGTACAGAAAGCCAAAGAAAGTCCAGCACCTCTGGGAAAGCACAACCTGAATCTCCAATATCTTGATGAATGTGGAGAATTATGACTTCTTAGTCATAATATAAATAGCTCAATATGAACAGATTGCACATATGAACAGAGCAATTACCATGGAAGTTGATACTTGAATTCCTTACTAAAAAATAACTTAAAAATAAGGCATTAAAGAAATAAGGTTGCAAGAGTATCTAGGCTTTGACAGGCTCCCATATTGCAGCCTTCCTCTAACTTCTGTTGGCGCAATACAGATTCAAAATAACATTCTCCACTATACGAGATTCAAATTAGGAGAGATGAAGGAGTGGAATATCCAGAAATGTATTTGTAACATTAATCAGCGTGGCAAAGCTAAGCTGTAGGCAAAACTCTAGTCCTTATTAAATGACAAACATTTCCATGGTATGGATTCTCTTCCAAGATCTCGTCCAAGGAAGGTCCTTGAGATAACCTCAATTTTAGCAAACTTTCTTCCAGAACCATGTGACTGCAGGAGCATCTGAATTATTTTCCTCTGGGCCATTTAGTTCTCTGGAGGGCTTCGCATGCGTAACCAGACAGACGTACAACTGGCTTCACAAAGGATTCAAATGCCATTTGTCTTTACTTATTATGCTGCAATATTTATGAGAAAGTCCCTAGAGGATGTGAAACCATCTGAAATACTTTGGGAATTGTTCTCAGAAAGAGAGAGAGTTGTTTCAGCCTAGTTTAGCTCACTGTCTTTGACCTTGGTCAACAAAACCACCTTCCATCATATAAGCATGCCTGTATCTTCTCTCCTCTTGCTTAAAGTATTTTTTGAATCTTCCCTAGTCCCTCTTACAACATCTGGCTTCTTTGTTCTGCCTTTATTAATTTTCCATTACTTCAAACCTCCTGCCTGCAGATAGGAAGAAAAAGCCCCTGGCTTTCTCAGCCCATTGTCACAAGCTATTTCTATCACAACAGCTAACTTCCACCAGGTATCCCTGGCCTGCAAGGAATGTGGTGAAGCCCTGGTCAGCAGCATCAGAAATGTATTTGAAAAGATTTTTTTAAATTAAAAAGTTTCATAACTCCACAAAGTCAACCAGAACTTGCTAGCTACACACAGATTCTGCGAAGTTATCAGAATCATAAATACTCCTACGTGGGGAAAGTTCAGCCCAGAAATGCTTGCACACCCTTGGGAAATGCCATTGATTTCCCTCCCAAAGTTTATGGAACCTTTATCCATGTAGGCATGAATTAACACCAATTCATAAATAATGAATAGTGAAAGACAATTTAAATAAATTATTTGCAAACAACTTATAAGCCAAAAGCTTTTACTTAAAATGTTCTCTCAGCAATTTCAAAACAAGGAACAAATTCATAAAAGTCCAAGTCTTGCACTTAAATAGACCACAAACTGAAAAGGGCAACAGTTGCATATATTATTTTCTACAAACGGACCACCCTTCTCTTGACGAAACTCTTGAAAGGCTTAGAGTAAACTGACCAATTGTGCCTTTTCAGCCTCTCCCTCCATTTTACAGAACAAGGGGACATTTGTCTAGGCTTTAAGCAAAAAAATACTACGGACAGATTCCAAAAGAAACACTGACAAATCAGGCTGTGCGCGTACAGACAAAATGCATACATGCAGAAGGTTTTCAAGGCAGGCTGCACAACAGCCTGCTAAGTAGAAACAGATATATGTCTTTAGGTGCACACCTATGTTAATGCCAATGTAACATCACACTAGATAGGTGTACGCACCTCACTCGGTTTCAGTGTGGTATAGCTATAGGAAACGGCCAAATCAGGCACATGTGCCTGCTTGGGACACTGGAATGTGGACAGAGATGAAACCTGATGTATGGAGTGTCCATTCTGCTCCTCAAATATGCATGTGGAAGAAATATGTATTTTTAATGCAATATATTATTGTTGTATATTAAAAACATATTTTCAGCATTTACAATATATTGTAACTATAATGAACCTGCCACTTTTAAATAATATGAATAATGTATGGACAATGCTGTACAGCACATGTGCTTCCTAGAGATGAAAACAGAATATATTTGACAAATGGTCTTAGCAGTCTTCCTATTCTCTCCATACCTGGCCAAGTAATGACTGAAATTGGTGGAACAGGATAGGGCCAAAAATAGCAGGATGTAGACAAGGTAGGGAACAGCAGTCTGCAGGTACATGTAGGATATACGAAAACCAGAGCAGCACATACACCGCTTGTTGCCAGTTAGAATTACATGTTTACATAATACTGTTGATGTAATTGTTAAAATGTATGACTAAATACATGTGTTCTCACCATCTCTAGAGTACTTCAGTATTGACAGTGTATTAATTTTAGCAAAGGGAGACTGCAAAACAAAAATTTCAGTGCTTTTCAAAAAAAAAAACAAACCCCTAAATATACAAACCTGTAGAAATGTGATATTCTTATTTTTTCCTCTTGGGAGAGAAAAAGACAACCCCAGAAAAAAAGGTTGGTTTTTTTTTTTTTCCTGGAACAGTGGAATAACCATTAGGGGCAGCCCACTTTTATAAACATTAATGAAAGAGTGGAGAATGACGCATAAAACAGATTAAATGTTTTACAAGGTACATAAGGCAGAGAAAGGAAAATGCTCTGAAAGATAAAGACCTTATAGAACACCACCACTTTTTAGGTTCTAAGAGAATATTTGAAGAGGAAAGACTGGAAATCATATAACTGGAGCAGTAAACTACACCTCATAATCCATATTATAATGCAATGATTAAAAATCAATGAGAAGAACAAGAGTAGAGCACCATTTGCACCTACATCTTTGTAAGCTCCGTGTGTCTCTATAAAGGAGATGGCTCCTTTTAGGAACCAGCTGCAAGACATTGCTTAAAAAAAGTAAGAACAATAAAATTAAATTTCTAAGTAACTCAATCTCCTCTCAGAAGGAGGAAGAACATTTTCTGATTGTTAACATTTTTAAGTGCCAAGTTTTATATAATTTTAAATTGAGATCTCAGATTTTTTTTTGCCTTGATGCCTACTCAATGATCTAAAGTGTCAATGTAAAAAAAAAACCCAAAAAACAAAAAACCCCCCAAAAAACTCCAAACCACTATCAAACAAAAAAACCCACAAACAAACCACAAACAACAAAAACTAACTAGAAACAAAGCATTGAAATGGACAAAAACTGCAATACAGACGAAGTATGAGGAAGAATGAGGACTGTTGGTCAGATATGACTAAATAAAACAAGTACAACCTTGCTCCACTTTTCCCATCTTGGAACACACCACTTTCTTCATTAACATTTACCTTTGAAAAAGACAAAATGAACTGGACAATAAGCTCTTCAAAAAGAAAGCATTACTTTCTGAATGTTGTGTATCAAAGTAAAATTCTGACATGGGCTTTTATTTTTTTTTTCACTTTAATTCCTGCTGAGCTGGTAAACAATTAGAAAATCTGAATCTGACTACAAATTTTGGACACAAGCTCACCCACACTGCTCATGATGAGCCTACAATGGCTTCTTTACCAGACAAAGTGCAGAAGCTGACAACGCACAGCTAATCTTGGGCGAGCACCAATAGATACGCAAGTCTATATGAAAGAATTTGATGTACAATGTGCAGTGGGATTGCCCAAATAAAATATTTTAAGTTTTACATTTCATTTCTTCAGAGGAATATGGTTCTAAGATTAGGTGTTATCATACACAACTCTGTAGCTGCTATGTTGTACCAATTACACTATGTCAATGCTATTTTTCACATAAACAGTGTTGACAGAAATGTATACTGCAGCCCCGAGGCTGGAGAAATGTGCAAACTCCCAAATGGAGCTTTTATTTTATCCACATTGCCGTGTGATAAATCTGCTATTTGGTTCATTTTGTTCTCTGTCTCTAGTCTGTATTTCTGCTTAAAGTACAGCTCTGGCCCTTAAGGCATACTGTTATACAAGAAAATTATCGGCTCGGGGAAGAAGGTAATTACGTTAAAGACGTCATTGTGGTAAACTGAAGTATTTGATTTGAGGTATTATATAGCTACGAGTTACAATTTCCATAGCTTAAGGCTAACTTTAAAAAATAAATAAATATCCTAGGAAAATAAAAAAATAGAATCTCAATTCATTTAGGTTTTGCTGTTGCTTTGTCCATGATGCAGGAAGCGTAACAAGCAAGTGTCTACTGAGCTCTACAACCGCTTTTCTGCTTCTGTAAGATTGAAAAATGTTAAAATAGAGATTTTATTCTCTTTTTAATTTGGAAACTTTAGTGCAGTTTTTTCTTATTCCTGTAGACTTAGGTCCCATAACTCTCTAAAATCAATGAAAGACAATCTAAGTACAATGAAAGACAATGTAAGTACATTGAAAGTTGGATCAGATCCCATATTGAGGACATTGCCATATTTTGATTTAGAGTAAATAATTGTTTTATGACTTTGGTTTCATACGTGGTTTTAGGGTCAAAGTATATGAACATCAAAACACCACATTCTGTTACGTTGCAGTATATACATCGTAGGTGACTTTGGAATGAAGGATTAGTCTCAAAATCCAGCAAATCAATATCCTAACATTTACAGTCACCTGATAAAGCAGAGTGGTCCAAAGCCCTGAGGGAAGTACATATGGGATAACTGCCCACCAGATGGACGAGCTCAGATAAAAGCTCCGGGCACCCACCTATAGTATACTGCAGCATCTGCTCCCTTCTTTCTCATCTCTAAGAATCCAAATTTAGGAGTTACTCAGGACAGATTATTTAAACTCCATATTTTTCATCTTCCTCTCTTGGACTAAGGTTCCAGGATTTCTTCATCCATTTACTATTTCATACAAAAATTTAAGTAATCTCTGGAACAGGGAACAGAACTTTTAAAGTTACTAAAATCAGTTCAGATAATTCTAAGTTATTTTATTAACCATATAAAACATCCCATTCCTTTTTGACTCTCACTCGATTCCTGCCCTCCACAATTTATTATGGTGGGGTTCCCAGTCCAATCACACGTTCTGTTGGTATTTCTTTTCATCAGTTTTGAGTTTGCTTCCTTGACATTTCATGAATGTGCTCTTGTTGAACTAACTTCTCTGAAACCCGTTTTTTTTTTTGTTTATTGCAGCTCTTTCCTTCTTGTCCAAGGGAAGGAATCCTAGCCTTTTCATTTTCTTTTCTTTTCTTTGCACAAGTAATTTTCCACGGGATAACCAGCACAAAGTATTTTTCTAAATGATACAGCTTAGTAGATTTCTATAAAGGCATTTAATACTTTCCATATGATCCTTCACCCTTATACATTCTAGTGTATAGCTTACATTTTCAAACACAGCTGCACATTAAGCTGTCTATAGTGACATCTTGATGTCCCCAGACCAGAAAAACACAAGCTATTAATACATATATTGAATGCAGACACACCCTGGCACAATTCTTTGGAGAATAGGAAATGCTCAGCGTTTTATCAGATTCATTAATTAATCCATTCATGCCTAAATTTCTTATGCTTTTCAGGTTTTCCTCATCTCTTTAAAAATTAATTTCTACCACTCTTTGTGGAACCACTACACTCTGCCTGATGATCTCTGTCATCAAATTCAAGTGTAAAAACATACTGTCAGCTTACTATACTGGAAAGGTGAATGGAAAGAGGACAGTATTTTAATCCTCTTCTATGTCTAGGTTGCAAATTTCTGATTAAAAGCAGAAATATGTTATGGAATAAAGTTGCTCCAGAAAACAGAATAGCCAAATCGCCAAAGAAAGAGAGTTGTGTTCCTTTTGTGCTGGAAACATACAGACTAGGAGCACTCAAGGGATGAAAGAGAATGGTTTGTGTCACTTGGGAATTATTCCATCGTCAAGGAAATTCCTCAGGAGCCACTGCCATTGTGTTTGCAGACCCTCTGTGACAGGGCAACTAAACAAAGAATCAGGCTAATAAATTATGTAAAACACATTCAGCCGAAATTGCATGGTCAAAGATATGGGAAAAACATGGACTCGCACATTTGGTGGAAAACGGTGAACAACGTGAAATCCAGTACAAACAGGGAAGGCCCACTTGTTCCTCAGCTGCTGTTCCCTGACAAAACTCCTTGAAAAATGGGTTCCGACCTAATTGTTCTAATTCTGATCTAAGTCTGATGTCTACACCAGGAGGGGTAAATAAGGATATATTTCTAGTTCAGAAAAGAAGAAACAGCAAGAACTAGTGCTGAGTCTACCCTTCAGAGTCACCGACCACCACACAACAAATGCCTTGTACTGAGGTCAAAACGAGCCCTGCCTTGCACTCCCTGCTGTGCTCGTAGGTGGTGATCAATGAGAGTACAGGGGGGAATTTGGTACCTGTGAAGGAACTGTGTGTGTATTATCACAACAACTAGTTTTACAAATGTTTGAGGAAAAGCTTAGAAGAAAGTGCCCTCACTGTACCAGCCCCATCTCTCTGTCTCACTCCAGCTGCTAATACCAGTTCTCACAAAATACTAGCTGGCTGGAGCCAGACTTTTATAGAGGATGTACCAATTCTTGTTGGAGTCTGAATTTTATGGACTCATCTTAGGAATCACTCTTGTAACCATGCACACTGTTTTAATATGGTCTCAAAAAGAGAAAAACTTTTTCCTTGCAACTAATTTTGCAACTCTACTGCAGTCAACCCAGTGCTACAAACATTTGTATAATTAGAACAGCTGTCATACACGAGAATTTTCTAAACATTCTGTGCGGGATAAAGTGCCCAATATATTTCTGGCCAAACAGAAGAAGTGTGAGAACTCTGAAAATTTATGGGAAAGATGGGTAAAAGAAAAGTCAACTGGTGGAATTTAGAAGGTCATAAATGCTACTGAACTTAGTAAAATGAAAACCTCAAACAGTTACACTTCAGAACAGCACACGTGCTGGTTTAGCTCCTAAAAAAGTTAACGATACAGAATACAATTCACAGTGAGAACTTCCGGAAACACATTAGCTGGGTAGATTGCTAAAACCAGATTTTACCTGTGCTATTTTCTATGTGAAGTGGTTAGTCACCTGACCTACAAATAAATTATAAATTGATAAATTAAACTACTGAAAAATATAAATGTAAGAAAAACAAGCGTAGGAGATGTGCAAGAAGATAAAGCTGAAGAGAATGCACTCAGTTTAATAAATGCCTCAGCGTGGCAAAAGACCACATTCAATTTTACCTGAGCTAATCACTAAAAACCTGGACTAGTCTAAAACCATAATTAGGCAAGACAAGTGGCTTAGGTTTGCAAGGTATATTGCTGATGCTTTGGACCTGAGCTCCATTTTATCAAGCTACTGAACATGTGGAAATATCAGTAAAGTCTCACTTTTCTACTCTTTCCTAGCACTCATCCAGCTAGGCTTGATGCTTTTTGTGCCATGTCCTGTTTCTGCCCTCCTCCTCGCTTGGTTCTCTCCTCCCTCTTCCTCATTCACAGAGATTAACTAAGCAGCTCTATTTCAAGAAAATGTTACTGCTCCAGGCACAGCACTGTCCAAAATAAGGCCATTTATCTCAGAACTTAAATATAAACAAATCATGAAGTTTAGCTTTAAAATATTTTTGTCCAATAAATTTGACCAACCTTCTTAAGCAGCAAAAACTAAAAATCAGTTTATTATTTCTCTAACAGTTAGGAATATACACAAGATCTTGATTTTCAGATTCATCTCTAGTAAATAGTTTGTCACAGAATGTTCAGACATCTTGAAATAAAATGTCTGTCAACATTTCTCTGTAAAGAAGGTTTTGTACCCTTAGAAAATAGGAATGTGTCAATGAATGTTAGCAATCCATAAAGTACACTGTACTGTCACTACTTTTCCTATTACGAAACACAGGAATAGCAATTTCACACGCTGAAAGTGGCAGAAAAAATTCATAGTGCTTTACCAGAACAGAAAAAAAAATATTTTCTAACAGATGCATTTATTAATTCAACACAGAGAATGTGACAGCAGAAGGTATAAGGGAGATCCTGAGGCTTAAAAATTATTCGAGTGCCATGCATACAAGTATGTAACCTTGTATATTCTCCCCAAGGCAATTTTCTCACTGACTACAGGGCAAGATTTGCCCTGAATAAACAGGAGGACCTCCACTAAGAAAGATGCTTCAATACAGAGCTCTGCTGCTAGGGACCTAGATGCTAGCAAAGGTGCCTAGAGAGCTCACCCAATTAATCTGTCTCTGGTGGTTTAGCTCTAAATATATAGCGCACTTTTTTTTTTACTGAGTGGCTTTTTGGGTTTTTTGGAACAAATGTTACTGAGGATTCAAAATTATGGCTACTTGCACTGCATGCCTAGTGTGAACACAACCCTATGTGCTAGTGTAACCATCCAGTAGAAAATCAACCCATTAGAAAATACTATTTAAGTCATAACTTTCAAAGACAACAAATTATTGAAAAGCATTTAGTCCAGCATACTTAAAGTATGCATGAGAAATCAAGCAAGGAAAAGAAACCAAAAAAGGCTGAATACCCACACCTCTCCCTCAAACTAGCATGAAACACAGTTTGCCAAGCAAGTATCTCCATAAGCAGAGTATCACCCCTAATTATTTCTGGAAGTCTTTGCCTGAGTGGTCTCCCTCTGCCAGAATTAAAGAAAAATCTTCAGCATGTCAGAATCTGTGCCAAAAGACGCCGAACATCAACACTCAAGCACTTATAGCAGGAAGAGAGGTGACAGCACCTGACAGGAGAAGCAAAATCCATTGCTGCTTTGGGATATTTGATGTGCACTTCACATAGCTGGGAAAGTAGGCCTGGCCAGTTTGTACACTCAAGCCACATTCTTGTCTCTTCTATTTTTATCCTGATCACCTCCTTATGGACCTTTCAGCTGGTTACACATTTTTTACACAGCAGGGACTGCTCTGCTGTTGTGCAATTTAACAAAATAGGGAGCACTACCCTGTTAGAAAACACCAGAGAATATACAACCTAGTTGTGCTTTTTAAACATGATGGATGTCAGTCTGGTGGAAGAAGCTCTTCTCTGGAATGATACCCTTGATAAAATTGCTTTAAAATCAATCTGCAATGCAAAACTCATGTCAAAGAAGCAAAAGACAGAGAAAAACTGTCATTACAGACAAGAAGATAACTCACCACCATCAATCACTTGGTTTCCAGGTGTTGTTTCCTTTTCCTGTTGAAACAAATAAGTCGCTGTGTCAGACACGTGACTTAACTCTGCTACACAAAGCATTCAATGGCTAAACATGTCTTGCTATCAATCTGTTTCCAATTTATTGCACTTTTTTTCCTCCAGATTACTCTAAAATAGCTAAAAGAAGTGCGTTATCTGTGGCCATGCTGAACAAAGCCACTACAGCTAAAGGTATAATTGATCAATATCCTCAGATAAGCATATCCAGTTCCATCTCTTTCATTCAGTCTGTGTTCATAGGGAACACCCTCAGATCCTTCTTGCAATCTTTCTTCTAAGAGAGCTGTTTCTCAGTACCGCACTGCTGAAAGAATGACAGAGCCTAATAAATTTGTGTAACTATCTGAACATTTTCACCTAATGAATTCTGTGCAGCAATATGAGAGATCGGTGGTGCCATGTTTTGTTCTTTCTGACATATTATATAATGCAGAAAACCAACACGCTAGACATAACGAGAAAAGAGAAAATTATAGGTCTTTTGTATGCGATAGGACTCTAGTTCACTGCCCTATCTGTGGCCACATAAACAAAAGAAAGATTTATTTATTTTAACCCTGACATATGTTTTGCATACAACAAAAATTCCTGTAGAAATATGCTGGTAGAATAATCCCTGTAGCCTCGGTCAAACACCAACTGTTCAAACCCAAATGCAATGCAGAGCAACACGACCCACACGATACTGTAGAAACTACCAAAATTTTTAGATTAACATTTCCTTTTTTTTTTTATCATTACTTGTCTCGATTTCTACAATCCTTAATTATCCTATTTTTCACAAACACCTCAACAAAATATTCTGAGGAAAACATATACTGAGCTATATAGCTGGAGAACCAGGTTCATAGAGAGGATGCAATTGAAAGCTTTGGTCATAAATGAGACTGAAAGCTGAATTGGAGAGAAGAATATAGGTATTGGTAACAAGCAAGTTCATCAAGGAGTAAATTCAGCTCAGCATTATCTGTGCTGACAATTGCATCAATGCCTTTCATGATATGGAAACTTTCTCCAATGGAAAAATTCATGCCTGAAGAGAGAAAACCTGCTCTACACTGGGATTTAACAGAATTGATTGAAATTTGAATTCTCACAAATGGAGACCACAAAGTCATCTTCCCTGCCAGCTCACCTTATGGCACACTGGGACAACTTCCTCCTGTGCCTTACAGATTTCCCTCTTGAAGACTGTTCAGACTTTCTGGACTCCTTTGCCCTTCAGGACAGCCACCCAAGGGACTCTGTCAACCAGTCTCCTAAAGAGGACAAAGTCTGTCCTCTGAAGTCCAAGGTGGCAGTTCTACTGAACCCTTTCCTTACTTCTCTGAGAACTGAAAACTCTATCATTTCATGATTGCTATTCCAAAGATGACCTCCAACCATCACATCACCCACAAGTCCTCCTCTGTTCACAAACAACAGGTCCAGCAGGGAGCCTTCCCTAGTTGGCTCTCTCACCAGCTGTGTCAGGAAATTGTCTTGCACACACCCCAGGAACCTCCTGGACTGTTTCCTCTCTGCTGTATTGTGTTTCCAGCAGACATCTGGTAAATTGAAGTCCCCCACGAGAACAAGTGGTAGGGATTGTGAGACTTCTCCCAGCTGCTTATGGAATATTTTGTCTGCTTCTTCATCCTGGTTGGGCAGTCTATAACAGACTCCCACCACAATATCTGCCCTGTTGGCCTTCCCCGATTCTTACCCATAGACACTCAACCCTATCATCACCGTCATTAAGCTGAACACGGTCAAAGCACCCCCAACATACAGGGCCACCCCACCACCTCTCCTTCCTGGCCTATCCCTTCTGAAGTGTTTATAGCCATCCAACGCAGCGCTCCAGTTGTGTGAATCATCCCACCATGTTTCCATGATGACAGCTATATCAGTTTTCCTGATGTACAATGGCTTCCATCTCCTCCTAGTTTTTGCCCTTGTTGGGGGCATTGGTGTAGATACTCTTTGCACCTTTGCTGTCACATGCTTCTCCAGCCCCTACCTTTACTGAGACAGCAGATCGAAAGAACTTGCTAGCACATCCCTCAAACATTGGCATGCCTCCCCCTAGCTTATCTCTAGCAAGCCTGGGTTTACCCGTTTTCCCCTTCAAATCTCATTTAAACCTCTCTCAATGCACAGAATTTAGCAGGGTTCGAAGGAGCCTTGTCCCCCTTTGAGATGCGTGTACCCCATCTGTTGCCAGCAGGCCTGGTGTCATGTAAACCGACTCATGAACACAAACCCAAAATTCTGCTGGTAACACCAGGCTCGGAGACAAGGTATTGATCCCTTGTTTTGGGATACAGAAATAGGTTATGGCTCCAAATGCTTTCTAGCTCTAATTTCTAAGATCATCATAGAGAAAAAGTTTCCATGTAAATACTCCAAGCATGGATTTCATCATGGGCAGTACAGCCTGAACAAGTAATACAGTCTGAAGCATGCCAATTCTAACATCCATGTATAAGGAATATTTATTTTATTCACGGTGATAAGAGATGAAATGCCAGAAAGACCAGCTCCAAGACCAAACTCCAGAAAGATCAGCATCACCCAGTTCATAATCCCAACACTTTCATGGCACACCCAGACTAGGCTCTTGTCTGAACTTGCTTTTTCTCTGTCACCACAACATGTTTTCCCCAAACACATGATATTTCAATACCTGCAAGACTACTATAAAGAAATGGTTCTGCTATCACCAGCCAAGCTTTCCTACCCAGTAATCCTCTTCTGTGCAGAGCCAGGCACCCAAGGAGCAACCCTGCCCTGCTGAAGAGCTCTAGCTGCAGTCCTTGGGCATCTGGAGCCCATTCACAGGAGTATTCCCAGAATCACGATGAGACTAGAAAACCCACAACACTTTCAACAAGTCGCTCTGGAGTAATTATAAACAACCCAACCACGCACAAGATAAACAATCCCCAATTCAATTGCTGAACAATTACTGTTGCAATAACCAAACAGAAGAACAGAGATTTGCGAAAAATAATATTCAAGTCCCAGGAGATAGAGAAGGAAAACATCAGATAAGTGTGTTAGACTCATTCCCTACACTCAGGAAAGCACCCACATTTGTTCTTAGCTTTTCATTAATCATAGGCTCTGATATACACTCACCCAAGCAGATTCTGTTCTGAAGATATTATGACATTTATAAAGAGCCATTCTTAATAAATGAGGTGTCACTTTTTTCCGAATCTTCAAATGTCATATTTGCAGAGAGAATGTTTTTTCAAAAGAAGGAAATTGAGCAAAATAACAGCTGCAAGGACAATGAAAACTTCTAGAGTTAAGCCACTGTAATGTCTTTATTTTGCTAAAAACCTTTTGATGAATCATCACCAGCTTTAATTGCCAGTGGCACTGATAAAAATGAAGAGTAAAGTGGATCTCCAGTCTTTTATCAGGGACCAGATGTTTTAAAATATATCTGAGGTGTATCCTGTATGTAAACGCTTTACTGTAGATTAATAAAAGCATCTGAGGAGTAAAGGTAGGCAACCATCACAGTGCCAAGAGATCATTTAAAAAAAAAAATGAGATATTGCCATTTCCACACATTTGGAGAGTATTCACTCAATTTGGAACATCAGTTAATTCAATGTAATAATATGAACCAGCCAAATTGATAAAATAAATAATTAGAGGTAGTTATGGATCTAGTCACATGAGTAATCCAGGTCATTTGACTCAGAGTGTCTTAGAATGAGAAAATTAGGGACAGATTATGTCTTTGCAACTAAAAGGACAGTAAACTCAGTCATCTTCTGTACTGCAGATTAAAAGAGTTTCTTAAAAATCTAATGGATTCTGCTTATTTCATGAAATGATACAGAATTTTTTTTTTTTTTTAAACTAAGAATAAGCAATTTAATCAAACTGTAGGAGACAAGATTCTGGTAAAATCTTATGATAAGATGGGTGTTGTTTTGATTTTATTTTCCATTCCATTTTATGTTGTCCATGAGTATCAACAGTTAAAAATTTTCAGCTACAAAAATATTATTTATTATCTTTTCTACCTACAATACTTGTTTCTAGGCTCATATAACTGCCTAAGGCTATCCAACCAAAAAAAAAAAAAAAAAAAGGTAATCTCATTAATTTTATAATTCAAATCAAGCAAATCACACTCTGATGAGCACAAGGAGAAACAAGAGCTAAACAGGACAGTGGGAAAGACACTCTTAGACCAAACTTTCAGAGGCATGGAACATATGAATTGACCACTTCTTTCCAAGCCTTTTCACAGAACACCAGCAGACTGCTAAATTACCTAAAGCACTACTTCCATTTTTTTCCCGTGGGCTCCACACAGAGTATAAAACCAAATATGCAGAAGTTTCACATATACAGGCATGGAACAAAACTGTCATCCCCAAACTGTCTACACTAATGTTTGAAAATTCTGAAGTAGGTGGCTACAATACAGAAGAACAAAATGAAAAAGGCAACAAGTGGTCCTTTTTTACCAATTCAAGATCCCTCCCATTGAGTATTCAGGCTCTTTTTTTCTGCTACAGCTTCAGTTCCAGCAGAGAGGAGGGAATAAGAAGGAGGAAGACAGACCACCACCATGAAAGCTGGAATGAGATGAAAGATGAAAAGCATGTGAAATTGGAAAGGGGGAGGGAGGAAAGCAGAGAAGCTCCTGAGTCAATGGCTACAGCAGCAGAAGGTTATAATCTTGCTTTTCGTCTCACAGACATAAAAATCTTCCCTTCCTTCCTTCAGCCCATGCTTTAGACAATTGCATTCAAAGGGTACAAACTAACACTGCTATAATTTATGCAAGAGGAAGCAGTGGCTAGAAGAGAAGGAAAGCAGCATAAAAGGCCCTCTCCTGGCTCTGAAGATGCATAGCCTTTGTACCACTGTACTACAATCCTTTGACCTTCCCTCTCTTTGGATGAGGAAGCCTTAATTTGCCTCTCCTACAGCCTATGAGGGCTACAGGTATTAATTTGGTATTTAAAATATATTATGCATAACTTTCAGAGTTTGATTTTAAAAGATTCCTTATTGCTTCCTGCATTATTATTGAAACTACCACAGTTACAGGAGCCAAGCAATACCGAGAGAGAGAGCTGCTGGAAATATCTACCTTAAGGTAGCACATGTAACCCTGCTAGCAGCTCGCAGGGCTACACTATCCTAAAAAAAAAAAATAGGCCCATTACCCCACACACTGCAGGTTTTCAATTTAGAGATTACACAGCTCTGCAGCTTTACCTAAGTGTGTGGTACCCAAGTCCCTGTATCATCTGTGCTGTCACTTTCTCCTACAGGGAGAAAGAGAAAACAGCCAAGGAATGAAATTGATACATCTCTGAGCTAACACCCTTGGAATTGCTTTGGTCCCATTCCCTACTCTCCTAGTCTCTTCTGACCTCTCTGCACCTCTTCACCCTCTTATTCAGATTATCAAAAACTGCACCCCATTACCTCTAGGTACACTTGGGACAATAAACACACTAAAGCATTACTAACCATTAATTTCCAGGCTGTCTGCTTTGCATTTCATAAGAGTGGGCTAAATTCTGTAAGGATTACTTCTTACCCTAAGCAGGTTGTTTTGAATAACTATGCCCTACAACAGGCAGTAGAGAGAATGCCTCTGGTTTTGTTCCTAAACACATGTGTTCTGGAGAAGAACAGCTACAAAATATTTTCCTCCTGATACTTTCCATTTGATCTGCCATTGTTAACTGAAGGACACACTATTTCATTATGTTTCTCTTCCTGGCAGCCTGCACAGCAATTGCACACAGTAGCTAGAGACAAGTGGAATACCGGTTCTGAAACTGTGAACAGGAAAGATGAGCAATTTGTAAACTAATGTCTTCTCGTGGTAACAAACAACTCAAGTATTTATAAAAAAAGCAGTTTTACACCAGTTCCGTTTTGCTGCACACTGAATAATGTCAACCTATTATGAAAGGTTTTGTACTATTCAAATAGTAAATGAACTCCAGTTCCTTCCTGGAGTTGATTATTCCAAAAACTTGACTTTCATGGGTGTCCAAAGGAAAATAAAAGGATTTTTGAGGAAAATATGCCAATTTCAGCTGGAGATTAGCATGCTTTATTCCACTGCTCCTATTGTGCATGACACTGGAGAAGGAACTCCTAGATCAACCCCCAAATGTGGTTTGTTAGTGAGGTTGGACTGCTTACAGTATGTAGCATGAGAGTCATGCCTGTGAAAGGAAAAGGAAAAATATAACCCACAGACTGTGGACACAGAAACTGTTTTTTCCTCGCTATAAAAGTCAATCCTATTATTGCCATGAGAGCTATTTATTTTTCCTTTGTTTCCTGAACCAAATCTTCAGAATGATCATACTACTGATGTTTAACTGCAGATGATTTGTTGTTGTTAATGGAAAGATATCTTTGATAAAATGCAGAAAATAGTTCTCACTTCAGCATGCAGATCAGTAAATGGGTTAATACACGTGAGGTGTTGAGCTCTTTGGAAAAGCCAAGTCAGATAGCCAGAACAAAAGCCCTTTGCAGAGTCTACATTATTGTAGTATTATTGGTGTGTGCCATGGGTTAGACTCACCTTCCCCAATAACATTAAAGCAGACACCGAACAACTGTTCTTAACTCAAACACTGAAACTAATGTCATGAAAATTAACGCAGGCAGCTTTAACAACTGAATATGTACAATTATTAAACTCTCATGAACTAGATCTGCAAAGCAATTACATGTATAAATAATTGCATATTCACTGTGAGAATGATGGCAAGCGATACTGAACTGTGGGGACAAGCCTCTTTCTATGACAGATAAGAGGGGAACTTAGTTCAGCTATACATCTAAAACAATGGCAAAGAAGACTGACAGTATCCAAAAAGAATTAAAAAAAAAAAAAAAATCAGGAAAATAAAACTGCTTATTTTAAGCATCCTATTTGAGATACAAAATAATGTATCTTCTTTTTTTCAGTGTTTAAATCCTGACAGAATAAAAAGAAAAGACCAGCCACATAAAAGAAAATGCTCAAAACAGGAGGCATAAGGCTTAGGGTGTTCTAGATAAAGACAACCAGCTCTTTCTCTCTATAAGGCTCCATAATTGGACCATCTGATACAACTTTTTGAAAGGGAGAAACTTGATTTTTGTCTTTTTTTTTTCTTCAGTGCTTTCTTGAAAGTTCTATCTATATGCACATGGAACTATAACTTAAGGTACTTAAAAGAAAAGCAGTACATGGCCTAAGGATGTTAAAGTATTTGGAACAGTCACTTCTGGGGAAAAGAGAGCCTCTTCTGCATCAGCCCCGAGAAGTGTTCTTTGATCTAGTTTAATTCACTGATCGGTTTAGCAGAACAGATCACGTTAACATGCAACCATCACAAGCGGGCAGAACTCACCTTAGGCCACTGATGCATGCAAATGAATGCACATGCTCCTGACCAACCTTGGGAACCCCATCAGCATACCCACAGAAGCTCAGAACTGTTAACCAGGGAGGCAGGCTGTGTTAGCCTGGGCAGCAGGATGCAGTGTGCACACAAATACAGCATTTCCCGTATAAAGCTACGTCAGAGCGTAAGTCACATCCCTTGTGCAAAAGAGGCTGTCTGTGTTTGAGCATTATGCAGGCTTGATGCAACTAGTAACTCCTTAAAATCTACAGGTAAAATAAATCACAATATTTGTTGATTTTGTAAATATAAAATTCCAAAGCAGGTTGGAACTCAGAATCACAATATTGCTATGGTTGGAAAAAACCTTTCAGATTATGAAGTCCAACCATTATCTAACTCTACCAGGGCCACTACCACACCATATTCTTAAGCACCACATCTAAATGGCTTTTAAATACATCCAGGGATGATGATTCAACCACCACCCTGGGCAGCCTGTTCCAGTCTTTGATAACCCTTTTGGTAGAGTCCTCATGTCCAACATAGACCTCCCTTGGTGCAACTCAAGGCCATTTCCTCTTGTCCCATCAGTTGTGACTTGTAAGAAGAGACCAACACCCACCTCCCCACAACCTCCTTTCAGGCAGTTGTAGAGAACAGTAAGGCCTCCCCTCAGCCTTTTCTTCAGGCTACACAACCCAAGCTCCCTCATCTGCTCCTCGTAAGACATGTTCTCAACATCCTTCACCGGTGTTGTTGGACCTGTTGGTCGTCTGGACCTGCTCCAGCACCTCAATGTCTTTCTTACACAGCGGCACCCAGAACTGAACCCAGCACTCAAGGTGCAGCCTCACCAGTGCTGAGTACAGTGGGACAATCAATTCTCTGGTCCTGCTGGCCACACTATTCCTGATCTGAGCTAGGATGCCATTGGCCTTCTTGGCCACCTGGGCACACTGCTGGTTCATGTTCAGCCAGCTGTCCACCAGCACACCCAGATCCTTTTCTACTGGGCACTTTCAAGCCACTCTTCCCCAAGCCTGTAGCACTGTCTGGGGTTGTCGTGGCCCAAGTGCAGGACTCAGCACTTGGCCTTGTTGAAGACCATAAGATTGGCCTCAGCCAATCGATCCAGCCTGTCCAGGTCCTTCCACAGAGCCTCCTTCCCCTCAAGCAGATCAACACTCCCACCCAGCTTGGTATCATCTGCAAACTTACTTAGGGTGCTCTCCATCTCCTTGTCAAGATCATTGGTAAAGATATTAAACAGAAGTGGCCCCAGCCCTGAGGAACATCACTTGTGACCAGTCACCAAGTGGATTTAACTCCATTCACCACCACTCTGGGCCCAGCCACCCAGCCAGTGTTTGTTCCAAGACCGGTTTGTTCATGA
>JAAGNO010013577.1:5085-15242 GCA_033439905.1 Ceryle rudis | reverse complement strand
ATCTACATACAGACTTTTAACCATTTCCAATATACAGGACATTAACCATAAGTGGTTATTTTTTTGTAACCAAACCAAACAAACAAAAAAAACCACACACTAAAAAAAACACCAAACCAAACCAATTAAAAAAAAAAAAAACCAAACCCAAACAAAAAACCACCAAGGTACATCCCTGTTATCTAGGTTTTTCATTGTTGTTGTTGACATAATTACTCTAGCTCTGCAAAGGAGGCCATTTTCATGATATTTCCAGGAGAAACAAAGAAGGAAACTCATGGGTGACACTGTGGTTTTGAGATGTTCTGCTAAATGTTGCTGAGTTAAAAGTTTTAGATAGGTTTCTACTGAGTAGCTGAATTTCTTGGAATTTCTCCAAGTGAAACAAAAAAAGGGAATCTTTTAGAGGCCCAGCATACCTCCCACATTTCTAAAAGTGACCAGACATGTTTTTTTCTTCCCTGCTGGTGTTTTATTCTGTATCTACAGCTGAGGAGGGCAACTGCGTTGCAGATGAAGACAAATATGAAACAGAACAACATGATTTCCATGAAATCGTATTTTGGGCATCCCTGGCTCTGACTTCAGCTAGCAACTATATTTAATTAACTGTGGACAAAATACTTTGAAGGTTAAATAGAGAATGCTTGATTTTTTTCTATATCTTCTGATTTTCAGTGTCTCTTCAGTGCTCCAGGGTGAGTTTAGCTTTCATTCAATAGGACTTATGTGGACATGGAACACACTTTTTTTATGTTATGGTGGTCAAGATCTTTCTCTTGCAGCTACAAGCTTTGCAAAATTCTAACAAAGATCTTCCCTGTTCTCCTGATTTAATACAGTATTTCCACATATGCCACACTTAAACATGGAGGTTATTGTAAAGAAAGCACTAATATTCTGAAAAAAAAAAAAAAATTTGCAACAAGGCAATAAGACACTCTCCTTTTTCTTAGAGATCTTCATGTCACACATTCTAAGTTCTTCATCTTGCTACTACAAGCCAGAACAGCAGACAAATTTTGTAGACTTTATTCAAGTGGTAACTCGGCAAGGACAGAGGATGGTAAGACAGAAATAATCACTGTTTGCAATCAAAAATTATATCTAAATGGCAAATCGTTTGTCCTTTTCAGTGATAATTTTCATATTTTGTAACATTCAATGAAAAAAAATCACCTTGCTGGTCCAAATATTACAAAGGTTTTACCAGTAAGCTTCTATATCATCTCCTCATTTCCATTGTTTTTGCTAGTACAGCTTAATGGTGCTGAAAGGAGAAAAACACTGCAGAAGGTAGATGAAGAAAAAGAAGCTGTGAAAAATTATCCTGAAAAAAATCTCACTTATGTCCCTTAGAAAACATGAAGTGCATATACTTAAACAATGTTCCTACAACATCATAGACAGCATCCTCTTCCAATCATTTTCAAGTAAGATTGTGTTCCTGGCTATATCCAAACAAAACCCATTAAAATCTGTAGAATTACTGACATTTACCTGCAGTGTGAGTAACATAGTAGGCCTAAAGATAAGAAAAATTAAGATTGTTTTCCACTAAAAAATTAATTGCATTCATTTAAATGTATTATTTTCTAATAATCCATATATTTCACCTTTTTGTGCTACTGAATGAATATAATCAAAATGAGAGAAGAGAACAAAAGGAACACATTCTTAGCACCAGACAACTGAGCAATTTCAATTCTGGGTCATCCATTCCAGACTTTGAGGAGTATAGACGTTTTATTTCCCAGTTCTAGACAATAACCATGTGGTAAGCGTCAATCGTTCTGTGTTTATGAAATGGTATCTGGGTTTAATTTCTGCTGTCTGTCAATTGCAGCCTTTGATCTTGGCTTGGAATTATTTTTTCCACTTTGCATTAAGTGACTAGAGGCTACTGCTGTCACTGACTCTTCAATTTCTGATTTCACTTTGCCAAGATGTAAAAGATTTATTTACAGGAATTCTCCCAAATATGATCCTTAACTGCTTTTTTTTTTTTTCTTTCTACCCTCAAGGTATTTTGTAGTAAGTTGTAGGATTAACCTGAAGTAAAATACTTAGCACAAGGCAGAATGCAACAGAATCTCTATGAATAAACAGATGTATTTAAACAAACAAAAAAAAATCAGTTTTAGTAACTGATTGCAGCTGGGACTTTAATATACTCTTCTTTTTTGAATCAAACTGAAAATCTTGGTGATACGTGTTAAAATTATGGTTTAAATTTCTGATGATCAAGTTACATAGATTAAAGTAATGGATACCAGACTCTACATCAATGCAGTTATAAACATGGATGAAATGAATGTGCATTACACACTGTTATAAATTTGTTTGTTCGAGGAAAAACATAAATCTCTACCACCTTTCCTTATTGAGATATTAAGGGCATGGCTATTTTTATGGTGCTTTCAATGAAGTTGTGAGTTGGAGTAATTTGCTTGTTCTGAAAGACTTCTTGGGGTTTTACAAGCACTCGAGTAGCATTTTATTTACAATGGTGTATCGTTAAAATACTCTGTTTGCTGTAAAAAGGCATGTGACTTTCCATAAATGAACACAATCAAGATCATGGTGCATTCAGAGACATTTGTAAGAATGTATGGCGTTTGTAGAGTTTTCTTCTCCTGGAGACATTTGCCAGGTGTGACCTAACAAGGTCTCTTTTCACTAATTCCTTTCAGTGTCTATCAGTGTGCAGCTAGCAGTGGCAAATAAGAGGATGCAGTGAAGCCTTATGGTTAGAGGGTGAGGTCTGATTCTAATAGGGATAAACCACTCATTCGCTGTGTGCTACTGGGAACACTCCCAGAGCTATTTTTTGGTTTGATGTAGCCACAGGGACTTCAATGAATGCTTTATGTCTGATCTTTAGCTGGTTTTTGATGTATTAGAAGGTGAGACCTAAATTCCCCATATAAGTCACAGATCTCATCCCTCATCCATAAGGATTATGCCATCCTTCCTGATGGCTTTGAAATTGGACCTGTGTTCTCCTGTGAAGCACATATGGACAATCTCCAGCCTATACCTCCTCTCTTCCGTACTGGTGCTCCTCATCCTCCCCCTGGGCTGTTAGCAGTTTCCTGCAGCCAGAGGAGATGGCCTCACAAGTGGCGGGAATAGCATTTCCCAACTACGTGTGCAGTGAGCCCTTGGCATGGTCTACTTTTCAGTCCTGATGTGTGGAGTCTAAATTCTTTGAGACACTCGAGGGAAAGGTCTAACAGGCTATTTCCGTTTTATGTCCTAGCTTTTGGATGACCTACTAGTCAATGAGAGAGTGAGCAATCTAGGATAATTGGAAACATCATCAGGGTAGGAGGAAAGATGATTTTGTTTTCTTTGTGAGTGATTTTGATCCTTCAACACAAACAGGACTGCTGAAAGATAACAAGAACTCTCTCTAGTCAGCAGATTCTGTGGAGAGCAATTAAGGACTTTTGCTCATGCCTGGCAGCTAGCATGAAATTCTCCTTCTCAACAAAGATGTATAAAATCATGCTCCAGCCACAAAAGTAATACGTGGCCGAAAACTAACCATGAACTTGAGCCAAACTCTCTAACATCCTCTAATGCAGTGAGATCCATGTGGCAGGCAAAATGAGATCTGTTGCCAGAACAATACCTGTGAATTTAATCACCTGTGGCGTGAATTTTAATGGTGAACAAGCGCAAAGCTATACTGCAATTTTTATTTGTTTTATATTTTCAGTACTTTTTTTTTATGTTACATTTGTTCCATTTCACATGTTTCAGGAAGTTTCCTCACTGAGACTGATGTTATTTGAATGCAGTTTTGCTTAAACCTGTATTTCTCTCTTATAAACTTCCCTTCTGCTATTTGGTACTTCGGAAAAGTGAGGCTGCCACATTGACAAACAGCTCCTATTCAAATGTATGAGTGTAGCTCTTGCAGGAATACTTCAGCCTTCTTCAAAGTCTGAGTGGGTGTAGCAGAGGTCTGAACTATGCTGACAGCTATTAGAAACTGGCAACACCCACTGCAGTCAATGGACAGGTGAAATCAAATGAATACACAGCCTTTAAATATCTTCCTGAAGCTGCAGGAATAAATGTAACACCACAACTCAGTAGGTTCATTGCAAAACACACAAGTAAAGCCTGAGTTTGATAGAACACCAGGAAGTCATATTTACATTGAAAAACCTCTGATGTGGCCACTGCTTCATCTCCTCTGACCTGTCTATTTGCTAGGCTCAAGGATGGCACACAACCAGAGATCAAATCAAGCCTTAGAGTAATGAAAGTCAATCAAGATGAAAGCCATGCCCAGAGTCTTATCCCAGCACACTGCCCCAATGGTATGTTCTGGCACCAGGCAGACAGAAGGTAGGAAGAAGTTCCTGACAGATGGTGTACACAGGGCTGAACAAGACAATCTGCCCATGTGCTTGGATGTGAGTGTGCCCTGATGAGGACAGGTATAATAAGGAGCCACATAGCAACACAAGACTGTATCCCAACCCTGCTATCAGCCTCAGCCTGCTGACCATGACCAGGATCCGGCAAAAGCTAGCTCTGTGCTATTCATGTATGTCCTTTTCTTCCCCACAGAGACCTGCACTTCCCCACACTTCCTGGGGGAACATGGCAGTGAGACGGAGCTGCATGGGCTTGGACACCAAGGTTTGGCCCATCTGTCATTCCCCATGTGTAGTTCTCCAGTGCTTTGTTGAAACCGTCGTCCTCTCCCATCCACTCTGAAATGTGCAGCCTTACTCCCTGTCCTAAGTAAGGCTTCCTTTGTCTAGACTCTACCCCCACTGAGCCCTCACTAAATCAGTGGGCAACTTTGCATTCATTCCAGCAGGACTGGGTCAGCCCTAAGGCAGCAGGCTGAACATCCTGCTGCAATGAACAGCCACCTGGCAACCTTCCTTGGTTTCTAGTCACCATGGGCTTGCCTCTGTAGTTTACTTTTGGAGATTGCCAGCTTTCAGTGCCCAGGCTCAACAATAACTTCTTTCTCTGAGACTTCTGCATGAGGTTCAGCTCACAGATTCAGCCTAAGGTATTAAAGGAGATCAATGGAGGGCATGTATGCAAAAAAAAACAAAAAAAAACCAAAAAAAACCCAACCCAAACCCAACCAAAACAAAACAACCAAACAAAAAACCCAGACTGAAGTGTAGCTAAATGCTGTTCTTTTCAGTCCCAAATCTTACAAGTCAGTGAACATCCCTCCTGCTTTACACTGGAGCAGAACAAAAGCACAGATTTGCCATTACCATCCAATAATTTACAAAAGTATGTCCCTCGTAGCACAGTTTTTAGCTTGAGAAGCCCTATTGTGAAAAAAGGGGAACCCAGTCTTTCACTGAAGCTTTTCACCCCAGATAGACCATTTAGAGGAACGAGAGTGTGACTCATGGCTGAATGCCAGCACCACCGTGAAGACTCAGACTGTCCATTAAGATAGAGGTGGGTTCTTTCTCCTCTCCAGGCCCATGTCCTGACCAAGGTGTTTCCAGGTGGCCATGAGCTGAGCCACAGTTGGAGTTCAGAGGCTGCTAGAGAGGGAAGCAGTGGCTAGTTTGACATCCCAACACAGCCCCAAGGCCACCATCCCATGATTTGAAGGGGCCAGGCCTGAGGAACACAACATCCAGGTCCCTCAGGAGCCACGCCAAACCCAGCTTCTTCTAACGGTGCAGATGCTTCAGACTACAGATTGGCTGCAGCAGCAGTGCTCCCAAAAAGAGAGCGACTATGGGATTCAGACTATGTGAGACAGCTCTTAAACCTGCAAGTCATGATACAATCACAGTCATGCAAGGATGTGGACCCAGTCCTTAGAGATCAGTTTCCATGGAGCATTTTTTTTTTTTTCAGGTGTCTACAGTGACTCTGAAAGGCATAGCACCCAAAATATTAGGTTCTGGGGAGACATGTCATGCTTGGTTGCCAATGGAAGGGGCTATTTGCCACATTATTTCAACCTATTTAAGGTGCCATTATATACTGTGACCACAGAAAGATGGAACATATTTCTTAAAGTACATGTCTTTATCAGGGACTAGCAGCACAGGCAACATCTGTGCCATTTTTCCATGGTTTGACTCACACAGATGAAACACAAAGCAGCAACTGTCCCCGACATGGATGTCAGAGTCTGATTGGTTAACTGGCTCATCTTTGGACATGTCAAATTTTTATCAAATTAATATGGAGTCAGCCACCAGCCATAAAGAGAAATTTCATCCTTGATCATTTATTGCTTTTGTGACTGGTTCCTTATTGCAAGTAATCATCATTCCACTCCCTAAGAATTATTGTCAAACACTACAGCTACACTGAAAACAACTTGCAGAAAAAACAGCTGAAGTGGTTTATTTTGAGCTGTTTTCTGGGGAAGATGATGAACTTCTGCAGTGGAAGGCCTGTCATTCATCCTCTGTGTTGTTGACAAGTTCTTCTTGATCCCCATCAAATAAAAACGAGGAGGGTACACATGAGTTCTAACACACATACACATTGTGAACACAGCTGGAAAAGGAGAGGTAGTAAAGTTCTATGTGTGGCAACCTTGCTCTGAGATCAAGTTTGCAATGCCTCAGTGCTTCCTATTGCACCTTCAGTCTGTTTCCTCATCACAAGATGTATTCAGATGACAGCCAGTAGATTGTATGATGTCAGCAGAGCAATTAACTTTTATCTCTTGCAAGTGCTTTCATCAAACAAACATGATTTTTACCAAACTCAGAGAAGATATCCCATTCTTTGCAGAGACTGCATCAGATGGAACAGTCTTCTCTCAAACTTTTGCCACATACTTGCAGGGCATCAGGAGACACTGATGTCCCCTCCTCAGGGGTACTAATCAATAAGATCCCCAAAACTGCAGATTAACTGGTCTTTAATGCTCACCCTCCAGCCACCCAGTTCTTCACGGCAATGGAGAGTAGCTTCCTCCAAGCAACTCTCAGTGGCACACCACATATGGATCTTTGAAATTCCTACTGTCTTTGTCTTTTATTTCAGTGGTCTCTAATGGGGAGTGCTATCCCTCTTTTTTCATGGCCCGTGACCTTTATCACAAAAATGGCCTTCTCTAGCATGTAGATTTATCTCAAATCCTTGAATATCTTAGCGCCACAAAATAAGGCATGTCTACAAGCTAGGAAATTTGGAGCAGCAAGTGCTGCACCAGGAGCTGGGCCATGGCATGTTATCCATCCTAGCTATTTGCTTGGAGGAATTCAGCTTCATGGAGTCACAATCTAGTTCATTGTCTACTGTTGGAGCAAGGAGGAATTCTGGCATACCACCACAGAGATGGAAGGTTATAACATCCAATGGCCCAGAAAATTTCAGTCCTCTCTTATTCTGCACATATTATAATTTTCCATTCCTGTTTTCTTATTAAATATAAAACACTTTTTGTGATTGCTTATGTATTAATGCACATTATAAAATATGCCCAAGTTAAAGGCTATGGGAGAAATCTTGTAACAACATTGCACAACTGATACATTTTTTCTTCAGTGTTTAAAAATAGTGAATCTAAATTCTTTATGTTAAGGGATATTTAAGCTGGCTCCCTGGATGCATTTATTTATTTTTGTTAGTATCCCAGAACATTTTGCACTGGAGGAACCCTTGTGGTCAACATTTTGGTCTTGCCCAACAGTATTTCCCTTCTGTCTGCTTTCAGTCTGCTTTGCAGCCAGTCTGCAGGCTAGGTTCTGTCAGAGTTGTTTTAATAGGTGCTTATTAATAGAGATTCAAATGTAAAAAATCACTTGGTAATTCTATCACTGCACTCTATTATCTGTAAAGTCAGACTATCACCAAGCAGCCATCAACTCACTGCTGCAGAAGTTTGACTAAGACTACCCCACACCATGTTATCAGGTGAAAGCACAACTAGGAGCATAGCTACTTTGGAGCATCTTTTTCTTCTTCTTTCCTGGGTTTGTGTTACCTGCTCTGACCAAGGTCAACAAAAGTGGTTCCATTAATATACTAAAACATTAAGTCCAATAATGGATTTTTGGATGAAAATATGAGAAGGGATAGCACAAGTCCTATTGCTTTACTCTGTGCCTGTCTCTGTACCAAAATACACATTATAAATTTAAGAGTGATCCAGTTATCAAAAACAAATACCCAAACACCCTTAACCAGCAACAATTTAAATCTCCACGTCTGATGTATAGTCATCACCCAATCTCAGCCTGCAAGGTCTGCTGAACATTTGGTTAGCATATTTACATTCAGCCCTTCTCAATGAGGGTGCCAAGGATGATCCTTCAATGTCAGGATAGACAATGATAAGTAGATAACTTAGAAGTCTGAATATTTTGAGTCTCTGAACATTAAGGACAGTCTTGAGGGTTTCAGAAGAAAATGCTGTGTCAGAAACTGGAAACAAGTCATTTCAGGTTGCATTCATAGCTAGAATTAGCCCATCCTTTCAGTCTGACATATACAAATATATATATGTACACATCACAAGTGTCTCAGAAACAGGGTACCACAAAACAGGACAGCTTGATTCAACTTCTACTCCTTTCACTGTCTGCTGGTTCAAGATATCCTAGGAAAAGAATTTATGTCTTTAAATGGAGAAAATCTAGTTTTTAATTTTGCTGTGCCTCAGTTTCTCACCTGTAAGCTGCAAATCTCTGTGGTGACCAGTTTTCCATAGTAGTTTTATACATTGAAAGCAGTGTACAACTCCTAAGTAGCTGACGCAGGTAGTAGATACACATACACACAAATATACAAATGCATACACATAAATGCACACCTTCACATATGCAGAAAGGAAGGGCTGCTGATAGGAAAAAGGGAAAAAAATAATGTAAAAAAACCCCTTTTTGTTTCAACCAGAGATAACTTCAGTGTACTCTGTTCCATAGCAATAATGAGACATCTTTTCAGCATGCCCAACAGCGTATACATTTTTGGATGTGAAGTCACAATGAGCTGAGCCAGCAGCAAGACTGAAGATATCAGAATATAAAAGCATTGGTAGTGACCCTGGAAAAAAGAGCACTTACTATTGTAAGCAAACCAACAAAAATATTCTGCCCAGTAATGTATGCAATAAGTAAAATTGTATCAAGCAGAATAGATGTTTAAACTATTCAATATTTGCATTCTATGGACTAACAAGAAACACATTAACCAAAGCATACATGAATAAACATGAACCCAGCTTGAAGATCATAATGAATACAAGAGTACACATAACAAGAAAGAAAAGGTTGTCATAAACAGAATAGATACAGTTGTCAGATAGTACGTTGTTCATAGAATCATGGAATCATTCATAGAATCATAGAATGGTAGGGCTTGGAAGGGACATCTGGAGATTATCGAGTCCAAACCCCTTGCCAACACAGGATCACCCAGGGTATAGGAACATAACCAGGTGGGTCTTGAAAGTCTCTAGAGGATACTCCACAACCTCTCTGGACAGCCTGTTCCAGTGCTCCACCACCCTCACAGTAAAAAGTTTTTCATCATGTTAAAGTGGAGTTTCCTGGGTTGTACCTTGCTACCATTACCGCTTGTCCTATCACAGGATACTACCGAAAAGAAACTGTCTCCTTCCACTTGACACCCACCCTTCAGATATTTGTAAACATTAATAAGATCCCCTCTCAGTCTCCTCCAGTCTAAACAGCCCCAGGGATCTCAGACTTCCCTCATAATAGTCCCTTTATCATCTCTGTAATTGGACTCTTTCTAGTATTTCCCTGTCCCTCTTGGACGGGGGAGACCAGAACTGGACACAATACTCCAGATATGGTCTTGCTAGTGCAGAGTAGAAGGGGAGGAGAACCTCCCTCAATCACTCTTCTTTATGCCCCCCGGGATCCCATTGGCCTTCCCAGCTACAAGGGCACATTGCTATTCCATGGATAACTTATTGTCCACCAGGATGCTTAGGTCCTTCTCTGTGAAGCTGCTTTCCAGCAGGTCTACCACTAACCTGTACTGGAACATGGTGTTGTTCCTCCCCAGGTGCAGGACTCTACACTTATCCTTGTTGAACTTCATTAGGTTCCTTTCTCTCCAGTCTGTCCAGATCTCACTGGATGGCAGCACAGCCTTCTGGTGTATCAGCCACTCCTCACAGTTTAGTATCATCAACAAACTTGCTGAGTGTACAC
>JAAGNO010013576.1:1419-16200 GCA_033439905.1 Ceryle rudis | reverse complement strand
GGGGGGGGGGGGGGGGGGGGGGGGGGGGGGGGGTGGGGGGGGGGGGGGGGGGGGGGGGGGGGGGGGGGGGGGGGGGGAATCACAGGACTGGCAGCTGTTGGGAATGGCCCAGAAAGTGAAAAAGGAGGGATGGAGGAGGAGAAACCTCCTGAGGTCACTGTGTGCGTCAGCAGGGCCGGGCAGAATGTGAATGACCTGGGGTAACTGGAGGAGTGTGGGTGGGCTGGGCTTACACTTGCGTCCTCAACTTAGGGTCAATGCACATGTCTACGTCTTTGCGTTGTATAACGTCACATACGTGGCTTCAGAGATGGAATGTCACACTTGAAATGCTTCTGTCATGGTGCCCCTTTTACAGTTTGTAAGAGATCCTCAGTTGAATACTCATCCAATAGTCATTCAACGAGCTTTATGTCTGTTTGTATGGCAGCCGTGTACCGACTTTTTTTTTTTTGTGTCGGAGTCTTTTTGGTTAGGGCCTCTGTAACTGAGCACTAGACCAGTATGAGTTCTGTAAGGTGTTCTCTACCAAAACGCTGATTGATTGACAAACTGAAGCCTTATTTGCACATCTGGCCGGTAAGCTTGCCTTGCTTTGTGGAAAACTGTGATTGCTCTTACAGAAGCAGAGGCAAAATTAAGTTCAGGCTACATTAGGTGCACAAAGATACTCATAGCAATGTACTTACTGTCCAATACCCTAATGTTGCATGTCTTGATGTGGTTTCTTTTTTTGTTTTGTCGTTTTGTTTTAAAGAACTGATGGATCTGTATATTGTAATTGTGGTGTTTTACATGTCAATTCAAAATTGTTAAAGCGAACAAACGAGCAGACAAACCTGTTAATTATTGAAAATGAACGAGAGTTGCTTTTTCTTTGATTTACCCGTATGGTTTTTATTCTGGATGTTGTTCCTTTGCACCATCAGGTTTTTAGACTTTGCTGAAACGGTATTTATATGATGTAGTACGCGTAGAGCATTCCGATTAGCGATGTTTGAAGAAGGAAATCCCTTTTCTGGCCTGTCTCTCTCCACCACATCCCTACCCCCCCCTCCCCATTTACACATGTATTTGTCAATCGGATTATTGTCAAATTCTAATTACCACATTTGTGCTTTTCACAAGGTCCAATAACCATTTTTTAGGGTGAAAATTTGTATTCCTCTGTCTTTCATTCTTATGATGCAAAAGAAAAAAAAAAAAAAAAAGATGGAAGGCAAAAAAGAAGCAGAACCTACTTTTGCCATCTTCTAGGTGTGAGCACTGAGCCTAATGGAAGCATTTTTGGCATACCCCAGATAAACTAAACAAAAAATGGTAAGGCTGAAAGGGAGGCGCACGTACGCATTCTGTCAATTAATAACAGACCCTCCCTACGAGGGAAAATACTCCCTTTTGTACAGAACCCCCGGTATGTTAAGTCCTACAATTAATGTTAAAGAATATAAAGTCTTTAAATGGGCTATATCTGTAATCAAATAATGAAGAAAGAAAGTAGTTAAATGATCATACCATTCAGGGTCGAATGCATTCAGCAAAAAGCGGTAGTGGGTCTTTGATCATGGTTAGATGCATAGTGATATCAAACAGTGGGTTCTCATGTAACAGCTAAATGTTTCAGATTTTGTTTTTATTAAATTTGGCAGTTTCACGCTGAGCTCTACTGTATTCTTAGTGAATAAAAGACAGCTCCTATGTTAGAAAGTACTCCATTTTCACAATTGCAGGGAACCAGGAGGGTTTTTTTCAGAATCATGGGCCACAGAAATGTACTCCTTTCACAGTGTTCTCCTATTTCTGAACTGTGCAGTTATCTATTAAATTTTCTAATAGATATTTGTGTAAGGTGTATGTATGCTTGTGCAATTATGGAAAAAAAAAAAACCAGTTTTGGAAAACAGTGTATTTATGAAAAAATAATCACTTATGGGGCATGTACAAAACTGTATAAAAACATTCAATTTGCCCAGTAAAGTTGTTTTTGTGATATTTCTGTGTTGTTGAATAAAGGACTTTAGTATTCAAAATATCTCTCTTTTTCCATAAACAGGTTTTGTTTGTGGGATCTTAAAGTAAACCTCTTTTTAAAAAGAATCCTCAAAATGAGCGAGAAGGTCCAAATGCTGACCTCAGTCTTGCAGATGGGAATGAATGCTTATGAAGTGCTGGTGCAATAGCTACAAAACCGTTTCCTTCCCAATTGGCAGTCGATGGAAACCCCATAAGTTGTGTACCTGAAGGTAACATTGTACTCTGGATTTTTTCAAATAGCAGAACAAAATACCGTCTCTTTAAGACTAGGAATGTGACGTTGAGGTTTTGAGGCTCTAAAAAGGTTAGTGAAGTAGGAGCAAGATGGGTTGCAGAAAAGCCTGCAACCCTTTAGTGCAGACCTCTGTTGTATACGAAGAGTGGACTAGTAAGGGTGATGTGATGACTTAGCTTTGTAGGGAAAAGCATATGACAGTGAAATCTCATCTGTAGCTCTTGCAACAAACAATAGTCCTGAGATTAGATCATCCTGTTGCTGATGGAGTATTTGGGATTACAAATATGGTTTGTGAGACAATGACAATAATATCTCCCTTTTTGTTTTGCTGCTTCTCAGTTCAAAGTTCTGCTCTTTACCTACCTCAGAAACTACACGTAGCAAAGGAAGCAGTTTCGTCTTGCCATTTGATTTCCCTGTACTATTTGCTGACATTAAAGCAAATTTAGAGAGGTGGGAGAGTTTGTGATTGTGCCAGCAGCACGTCGCCTGGTTTTGGTGAAATATGGAATGTAATTTTTTCCTGCAGATATTACTTTAATAAACACAATGTCTGCTATTAGGTGCCAAACCAGGATTTTGAAAGGGTTTGAAACACGAGGTAGTTCCTTTGGTCTGTGAGATTCCTTCAAGGCCATCTGATTTTCCAGGGGGAGCTTTGGTGTATCCTTTTGTTTTTTAAAGAAAGTGGCAAAAGTGAGAGGAATAGAAGTGGGTTTTCCACTGATCCTGTCTGCTCTCATTAATCCGTAAGGATACGTGTTCTTGGGAGACGTAGACCGCTCATTAGACAGTGCCAAGAGTGAATCTTGAGATCTGTTTGAAGAGGAGGAAAAGGGCTGCCAGGTTGCTCAGGTATAGTCAGTGATCTCTCTGGATTAAATATAGAATTCACAGGGAGGAAATACACTCATTTCATGAGATGGTCGATTTGGAAGCGGGAAGAGGTCTCTCAGTTCCTTTTCCTTTAATGCTTTCTCTTTCAACTTTTTTTCCCCTCGAGTATTGTTTTATACTAGTCTGAATGAAAAACGTCCCTCAGCTCCAGAGAAATACTCGCCCCAGATATGAACCTTGCAGTTTAAAACTACCTCTAGCTTTTTATAGCTTTTTTTTTTTTAATTAAAAAAAAAAAAAAAACAAAAAAAACCAATCCCAGACAACAAGCAGGTAATTCTTCAAAGCCCAAACTGACAAACTCATTACTGAGCCTATTAAAAGGAAAGAAAATACCTTTTTGCGTGGAAGCTCAGTTCTTCTAGGCCGTGTTGGACTCAATTTGGTTTTGCCACCAGCTATTTCAGTGCTCTCTTATATTTTTCCAAGGAACAAGTCTGAAATGATGAACAGTCTAGTGATACAGGGCAGCGTGCCTTCTGGGAGGCTCTAGTCCTCTCCAGCTTCCCATGGGCTTTACTAGATAGCTCAGGAAATTGGAGGATATTATATAGGTGACTTAGTTATGAGTTCTACCTTACTTCGCTGTAAGGATCTACTCAGTCACCAGTGTGCGGTGAGCACAGATAGATGGCTCCACAATCTATAAAGGTAAGAAATACATCTCGGTAATAACCGCAGAACATAACAATAAAGTTTGGGACCGCTGGAACTATCTGAGGAAAGAAAGATGAAGTTCAGCATCAGCAAAGATGTCGAGCTCTGCTCCCACCGTAGCTTAGTTTCTGTTTGTTCGCCGTTTGGTTTGTAGGGTGGACACGCTCAGCTGGGTCCTTCAGCAAGGCAGTTTTGCCTAAGATAGGGAGAAGGAAGGAAATGTGGGTAGCTAATTGTACTCTTGCAAGATGAGTGGATCTAGACTGTGTAAAGAAGCTGTGATATTTGGGAAGTATTTCCATTGCTCTTCCAAGTTTTCAAATTGTATTCAAGGACTGTCATATTATTCTAAATTTAATAAGCAGAAATAGTTTGTTGTGCTACTGCCCATTCCCCGAAAAAAGGGGTTTAGAGATTAGCCTTGAAGGTACTTCTTAGTCTAATATGGCTTCCCCATAAGAGAAAATGCTGTAACTGTGGATTCGTTGGCCTTGCAGAGTCAAGGATCTTTGCTAGAAAACAATTCAGTAGAATTCTTGTAGAAGGATCTGTAGGTGTCATGATGTCAGCCACAGCCCAGATGAATTATTCAGTGCAGTTCTTCCCAGCTCGGTTTATGATGTGTATAAGCATCCTACATTTGAGAAGAAAACACCTTTCTTCCCTTACTCCTTTAAATCTGCTCTCTTTATGGAGTTAATCACACTAACCCTCTGCACTTCTTCAGGAAAACCCAAAACTTTAGAAGAAGTATATCTCTTTTTGGCTAGACATTTCCCTTTGGAAAGAGAGGGAGAACAGTTAGCCCAGGTCAGAACCCAGCATTGCTTGCCCAAATCTCCTCATTGGGTGTTCTCTGCATCAGATGTAGCTTGTGAACAAAATCTGTACATCAGCTTGGCAATCAACACAACCCTACAGAAGATCAGTGCCAAAGCAAACAGGACCCAACGGGGACGTTCCCACCACCGCCTCCCTGGTACATACGACACACACAAGTTTGTAGCAGGTCCCCCCCTTGCAGGGGATTGGCTTTGCTAAGCCCAGGAGAGGGGTGAACCTCCCCAGATCTGATGAGCAGAGAGAGCACGCTGGAGGGTTTTTAAGAGGAGAGGTTTGCACGTCCAGACAGCGACTAGAATATGGCGACCCAATGTGTCTCACATTAGCTTCTGTTTTCTAGCTGTGAGTGTCTGAGGCCACCAGGCTTTAGCTGGACTGTTGAGTATACCTAGTCTCTTATGTGCCTACATTTAGTAGTCATACCTAAAGATTGGTAGTGAATTTGACCGGCTGATGTGTTGTACTACTCGATGCAAATGGTAACAACTGGCTTTCGACCTGTTTGGGGAGAATTAGTGGGTAAATAACCCGATCTAAAGAAATCTGTCACCCCCATTAGGAACTGTGAACTAATTATTGCTTTCTGATACTCTGCTCTTACTTGTTTTGCCTTTTTATCCCGTTTCTTTGCATTCCTAGGGCTGATTTGCCTTTTTGATGCCATGCCATGTGATCTGCTGATTAATTTTTGTGAGCAATCATAAACTCCAACCTATGGCTGACTTGGTATATATTTTTATGCTACGCTCCATAAACATTCATTCATTTCTTATGATTACTGTGTGGAAACAGACTTTTACAGGCTAATAAACTTGGATTTGAACTGGATGAAGAGTTTTGTTGTGTCACTTCTTTTCTGTTTTCAAGAGACATGAAGATGCAGACCTTGACTTGATTTAACCAGGTCTCTGTAGCCATCTCCACAGGTTCTATCCATAGTAAATATGGAAACAATAACAGCAAAACCTTATTCTCGTGTTGATTTCCTTGACAGTGAGGAACACTTCTTGTTTAAAATAAAGCAAACTTTCAGGGTTTAGGGCTGGGAGACAGGGGGGAAGGGAAATGAGGGATTTTCTTTGTTTACTCTGGTGGCTTCTCACCTGCAGCCCTGCTGCCTTAAGCACAGAGCAGCTTCCAGCTGAGACCAGTTAACCAGAGCATTTGCCTCCGGTATGGCCGACTTGCTCTAGCGAGGTGATGCTCGTGGCAGGCCGTGTGTCGGTGCAGGGGACAGCCAGAGCACACACAGGCAGGTGACCTCTTAGCAGACAAAGGTCTGAGGCCAGCATTCTCAATGCTCCTGGGGTCTGATGGTCCCCAGCCCGTGATGTGCAGCAAAGGTCTGGTGAGAAATGACTCTGTGAGTGGTAGAGGTATTTTCTCTCTTAGGTGGCCAGTTCAAACTCGAACAGCTTGGAAGTGCTAATAGTAAGTGTAGGAAGCAGAAGGAATATGAATTCTCTTGTCATAGCTGTTTAAGGCACCTCAGTAGATGAGCAAGCTGGAAGTAATTGGTAACCCTTTAAGTGGTCTCCTGAAGGAGATGGTTGGTATGGACTAGCATTTCTGCAGGGAGAGGCAGCAAGGCTGGAAAGAGGTTTGTCTGATGCCTGCATTCAACTCCATGTAGTCCTCTGATGTAAAGAAGTCAGCATACTTTCCATATGTCAATCTGATGCATGTCACAAACATGACACATAAAAATGGTATTTTTCAGCCCACTGGAGGCCCAGGGCACACACATGATCTTAATCTCACCAAAGCGCATACAGGAATTTGATGGCAGAAGGAGGGTTACTGCTTTTTCAACTTCCAGGCCTCAGACCCAGGCAGTGAGATCAGGGATCACTGACCTGTGCATTTGGACCAGACAGGACCCAGCCTCCATGTGCTCAGAGCCTGCTGGGGTGCAGCTGCCCTAGCCAGGGATCTTGGGGGGCCACCAGGCTGGCCCCTGCCTTGCAGTTCCCAGTTCTGGAAAGAGTGACTTTTATAAGATGGGGATGATCCTGTGGCAATCTCACCACAAAGATGAAGCATGAGCAGGATCATTAGCTGATGGTTTTTTAACCTTGATGTGACCCAGCACATCTTACTCCAATAGCATCAGCTAGAATTGCAGCAGCTGAAAGATGAAAAGCCAGGGAAAATGGCAGCTCCCCAAACCAGGCAGAGGAAAAAGCTCACTCTTTTCTCTTTTCTTCTCTTCTTCTTTTCTTTTCTTCTTCTCTTCTTTCCCCTTTCCTCTTTTTCCCCTTCCCCTGCATTTCCTCCCTTTCCCAGAGGAAGGCAGCTGTGGCAGCTGCCGTGGCTCCTGCCACCAGGTCCCCACCCGCGTGGCTCACGCCCTGGGAAGGCCGCGGGGCTGCGGCTGCACACAGGCCTGAGCTCCCCGAGGCTGGACCACCTGCAAGGTAGGGAGGGTGCTTGGGGTGCAGAGCGGCACCTCAGCAAGTGGTGGGGGTAGGAAGGTAACAGTGCCCTGGGTCTGCTGCTTTTCTGCCTGCGCCAGCAGTTTCTGTGGGGAAACGGTGGGGGTTGTTGGCCTGAAGCAGTCGATGCTGCAATTTTCACCTGGCGTGTGGGGAAGCTGATGCAGATTGCAATGGTGGCAGTGAATACAAAGGCTACTTTTGCCCCAAAATGCTGGTGCTGACTAAATCTAGGGGACTTTTAAGGGGCAGAGGGTAAAATGTGTTCTTGATCTATCACCAGTACATCCTAAACTTTCCCTTGCCAGAGTTGAGTGCTGTGCAGAAGAGGTTAAAATAAGCCAGGCCCCAGCTAGTTTTTTACCTAATTATTTTGCTGGTTTTGCCTGGGACTTTGAAGAGCCACCTGCTTGGCCTGCCCCCTCTGTCTGCAGGCTGGAAGCTTCCAGGTGAGCCCGGTGTTCACCTTGGCGAAACCAACTCAGCTGTCTCCAAGAAAATAATTAGGGAATTAAAGGTCTGAACAAAGCTAAAAACCACCGAGGAGGGGACCTTGTAATAGGCACCTTGGGCGAAATGAACTGCAGGTGTTGCCCCAGCTTTGTTGGGAGTGGAGGGAGGGAGAAGGGTATTAACTCTCCAGTGCTGCCTGGGGAGACCCAGGCCAGTTCTCCTCCAGCAAGGCTGGAGGCAGCCAAGGTGGGTTAGTGCTTTTTGGGTAGCTAGCTCCTCAGCATAAAACACCGCTTGCCTGATGGAAATCGTGGCTGGTGGGCAAGCTAAGTGGGTGGCTGTGGCTCCCAGGGCAGCAGCCACCCCAGACAGATCACGTCCCAGGGAGCAGATCATAGAATCATAGAATTTCTGAGGCTGGAATAGACCTCCAAGATTAAATGGCTGACATGCTCACCCAGCACATGCACCGTATGGACTTTCATCACAGTCTCTGCCTCTGAGTTGTCCAAAAGAGCCGGCACCTCAGCTCATCGCCTTCTTACCCCAGTGTGCTACGCACAGAGGTAGGTTATATCCAGGGTGGTGGTTTAAAGAAAGCTGGTGGGGGTGATGGTTATGCCCTGGCAGAGCTGTGCCAGGGGTGCCATAGCCCCCTCCCTGCTGCTCGGGCACGAGGTGCTGCCGCCTTTTGCTGCAACGCTCCGCGCTGCTCTTCTGATGTGGTGCTGCTCCCACCGCCATCACTGTGCTTCTCTTCTGCTTTATCTTAAAAAAAGGAAGGTGTTTAAATATTTATTACTGCTAGAAACTCCAGAAGCCAAGTTTTATTTGTGTAAGTGACTGGCGTGGTGTGTTGTTTTTTTTTTTTTTCAATTGTCAGTAATAATTCATTAATTATTATCTTAAAGTTGTTGTTCTCCCGGCAATGTGTCACCTTCCCACTGACTTGGCAATCCCCATGAGATGCAGGCTGTACAGCACTGTGGCTCTTGCTCCTCTGGGTTGTCTCTGCTCCTTCAAATATCTTCCACTTAAAGTGGGTGTTGCAGTTCCCTGTGTCTGTTTTACCAAAGAGAGATTTTATTTTTTTTCTTGCTCTTCCCCCAAGTAATTTTTTTGTGTCTGAGCACTTTCTGTTCCCATTACCACACCTGCAGAACTGGGCTCTGCTCCTACCCCTCTGCAGCTCCAGGAGGCAAAACCTGGGTGACTTTGGGCACCCAGGGGTTCTGTATTTGGCCATCGCTGCTGGATGAGCGTTTCCACTCGCTCCAGAGGGTGCACCAAGCTGTGCCGAGCCTCAGTTGTCCTTAATGTGTAGCTTGGAATACAAAGCCATGCAAAAGCAATCTTGGTGGCTGTGGTAGGTTGGCATTTTTCTTAGGTTACTTTAAATGCAGAGTGTTCCTTGCTTTCCCCTCTTCTGCCTGCAGATGAGGGAGGAGGTGGCTGGGGAGCAGCAGGCTGCACCCGTGGGGAACTGGAACAGGAAACCCACTGGCAAGTGCTTCTTGGTTGCTTTTTTTAGCCCAGAATGGGAAGTTTGTCTCTTGAATTCCCTTTTCCCAGTGCCTTTCCCTCAAACACTGTTGTTACCACTTGTGCTTTTGTCACTTTTGCTGGAGAGGGCTGTCCCAGGGAGCAAAGCTGCTCCTCATCTGACCTTGCCAGGGACAAGCCCATGCCTAATACCACCATTGCCATATTCCTATGGATTGTGGCTGAGCTGGGTACTAGAGCTACCAATGGCCATGGAAACCAGGTGGCAGGCTGCTCAAGGGCTGCCCAAAACTGCCAGGAACTAAGGAGGAGGCAGGGAAAGAGCCACCGGGGTTCTGAGCATCCCTGGAGAAACTGCTTCTCTGGCCTGAAGTGTGCTGGTGAGGGCTGTCTTATGGGGCCACCAAACGCGGCTGGCCACCTCCCAGCTAGCTTGGGAAGGGCAGCATCTGCCTAGCTGGGAGGTACAGATGGGGCTTCTCTGCTCCTGGAGCTTGGGACCAGGGACACCTCCAGGCAGAGGAGCAGAGGCAGAAAGGCCTACCCATGTGGGCATGTGCTGGTCAGACACTGCTGTGCCCGCAACCCAGCCAGCCCGAGCACACCAGGCAGAGCCCAAAGACCATCTCTGCTGCCAAAGCTATTGGTGCCACCGTGTCCCAGAGCATTTGCACTTGCTTGTCGCGTGTGTCTATGTGTGAGTGTTAACAAGCAGGGCTGGGCTGGAGATTAGGTTTGTTATTCTGACTCTATTTTTTAATTCTTAAAAGACACACAATGCAGTTTGTTCTCACTTCTTCCCTTCCCCTTCTGCCCTTGCCACTGAATAGCCCCATAACTTCCATTTCCTTATGAGGAGAAAAAGAGGGAAAATGGAGAAAAAGTTAGACCTCAATTAGAGCAATCCCACCAGATTTGGCCTTACTCTCCCCAGAAAGCCATGCCCCAATATTGCAGCAAGACAGGGAGCTTTCTACGCACCCCCCCAAGGGTATTTTTGCTGGCACCCCCAGCTTGCTGCCGGAGCAGCTGAGACTGCACTGGAGTAGCAAGTGTAGCAGCAGCTGTGCTCACAGTTTTTGTGTGTATGTGGGGGGAAGATGTAAGATTTTTGCCTCCTTTCCAACAGGATGGAGCTTTGCCTTTGCCACAGTAAGAGCTCATGGGAGATGCTTTCTGGGAGGCAAGGGTGAGCTGCGGGAGCTGGGGGCGAGCTGCCAGGGCACTGCGGGATTTGCCGCCTGGATAATACACTGCCAGGGTTCAGCCTGAATGGCCGGCTCGCGTTGTGTGGTCACGGGAGTGATTTGCTGAGAAGGGCTCAGATGAATTGCTTGGCCTCCCAAGAGGCCCAGGGGCGGGGGGAACCCAGCCCTGCTGTGCCTGCGGTTTCTGCTGCGCCTTGCCAGGGGGGCTCTGCCCCATGGGAGGGCTGCTCCTGGTAGGTTTTTGATGGGGAGCCCGTCTTTGGGTTGGGAACCTGAGTGCTGCCAGGGCATCCAGTGGAGCTGTGGTAGTGAAGGAAAGCTTTTGGCGAGGATGCTTTAGCCAGGGAAGCAATGCTGAAATGCTGCTTAAAACATGCACCCCAACAAATAAAGGCATGGCAGCTTTAGGGGGCAACTAGGTACTAAAAAAACCCAGAGTGCATCCCATCGCTGGGGGAAGATGGTAGCGCTGCAAGGAGAGGTAATGGGAAAGGCAGAAAGCCCAGCAAGCACTGTCTGGGTGCGTGCAGAGAGGGTGAGCATGGGGTGCTGGGCACACGGCGGTGCCTCTGGGCTCATGGCCCCTGGTGGGCTCTCCTCCCTTGTCACACCTGCCCTAGCCAAGCACCTACCTCTTCCTGGCCCCTCAAGAGGTGAAGCTGCTCTCATAGCCCATCCCAGCAGCTGAGGAGCTGCTGAGGAGCCCAGTGAGGTGCAAGGGATATGGCCACATCTGTGGGAAAGGCCCTACAGGGATGTCCTGCTTCAGCTGTGGGGCTGGCAAGGGAGAGCTGTGGCATGGCCCACCACCTGCACTGGCTCTGAGGCTCTGCACTATGTGGTGCTACTCTGAGCTCCGTCTTTCAGGTTTTGGCATCAATTTTTCTTCATTTGTCCTCTCAGACACCTGTCCCAACCATCTCTCAACTCTGCTTTTACATTGCCTCTTATGTGGCCCGCAGAGGTGTATGCAGCACCTAGGTAGGGCACCAGAGGAGGAATTCAGGGAGCTGCAGTGGTGTCCAAGTGGCATGGTGGGGACTCCCTGGGGCAGAATGGAAAAGAGAACCTCAGCCTCCACCAGGCAGGGGCAGCCTCTTTCCCCAGAGCATGCAAGGAAAACCCAAAGCTGTGCAGCAATAAATGGAGATGCTTCTGGGTGGTGGCTGCCTCCCAGAGCAATGCCTCTTCTGCACCATGGGCTTGACCTCCAGCTTCAGTGTCTGGATATTGATTCAAATAAGTATCACTGTCGCAGAGCAGCACCCCTCTCCTCCTCCCTTCCCAGGTCCTTGGGGCACCGGCAGCGTTGCCGGCAGGGCTGCAAGCAGCAGCGAGCCTGTGCCCACGTGTGCAGGGGAAGGAGCTGCCGGGGGGCTCCCAGTTGAATCATCAACCTGTGCGGAGCCCTGCAGAGCAAGAGCACCAGTGGCCTGATCTGCACCAGTGTGCCTTCCCTTACAGCCACCAGCTGGTTTCTAGTGAGTCGATTTAACCATGTTTCCCTTAACAACGTGGCTGTATAATGCCCAGCTTTGAAAAGGTCACGCTTACTGGAAAAGTGATTTTTCTATTTGGGTGCTGACGGTATCTGCATTGCACGTGTGTATTGCAGGGTGGACTTCTGGGTCTGCCTTCACCTGGGAGTGTCTCCGAGTCAACTGTATTTCAGATGCTGGCAGCAACTGGGGTAGGAGTAATTTGCTGAGCTGGGGTGTCGCTCAGCAATGAGTGGCGGGTGACAGTTGTGATCGAAAGGGACATTTATTTGCCATTAGGATGGAAGGGATGTGACACCTCTTGTCAAATCCCATCTTTGCAGATTTGGGCTGTGAGGCAATAAGGCAGAGGTCGTGGCAAAAGGTCAGACAGAGCAGTGCTCTGTGTAGGTGGGTGTTTGCCCCGATGCTGCATTGGAATGAACGTGGCGTGGGGCAGTGGCAGGCGTGAGGATTGGCTGGTTCTCCTTCTGCAGGCCGCTCCCCTGGACAGCCCAAGTGGTCTTGCCCGTAATGGCTTACACGCTGCTTCAACGTGTGCACTCTTGATTTTACACCTTGGCCATATTTTACACCACTAGAGTTACTTGGAAGACGGAGGGATGCTTCACATATTGTTGTATGGTTTGATGCTGCTCCACATGGATTTTTCACTGCTTTGGAGGCCTCTGAGAACCAGAGGTGTGCAACCTCTCTGAAAAATAGGTGTGAGTACGGGTTTTTTACTTGGTTTTTAAAAAATCTCTTTCTTTAAATAAGGGCTCAGGTCTGTAGTTGAGCTCTGCTGGTCAACATGGACCGAAGCAATGTGAACGCAAAGGGACCATCAGCCATAAGGGACTCCCATGACCTGTTCTGCTGCTGTAAACACAGGGTTAAAGATGGGAGACTAAACAGATCAGGAAAACACAGGTGAGGGGCTTCCACACCCAAGGAGGTGAATTGTGCTGGGCTGCAGCCCGGTGTCTGCCCTGTCTGGGGTATTAGGGTTAGGTTCTGGGTCTCATTCCCACCTCTCCTGCTGCCAGCAACACTGTGACCACCCGGTGAGGCTGCGGTGTGCGAGCAAGCCCTTCCGCTGCCCTTTCCTTCTCCAGCCCTGCCTGTGCTGCTGAAAGCTGCTCTTTCTCAGCATTCATGGAAAAACCAAGCCTGCATGTTTACAAAGACCCACTCGGCTCCTCTTTTCCCATCAGTAAACGTGTATAACCAGCACTTCGCACCATTACACCTCCTTAGAGATGCAGAAAACACATAGGTTGTTTGTTTTCACATATACCTACCTAATTGATGGGTTGAGAAAGGGGAGGCGGGAAGGGAACTTCAGCCCTATTAAACTGTTGGGAATTGCGTGCGTTAGATTCAAGTGTTTGTATTACAAATACTGCGAGGAGCTGGGGCGGCGAGCGAGCTGGCTCTTGGCATCCGGGATAAAACCACTGGCGATGGTGGGGCCCTTTACAAACATTTCCAGTTTCCTGGATGCGGGGGATAGGTAGTTCAAACTACATGCCTGGAATTTAGCTCCCATGGCTGGTAGCAGCATTGCCTCCATGCTGGGATGGGACCTTAGGCGGTGGGACTGGGATGTGCACGCATCCCTGGCTTGCCTGCTCGGTCCTGTTTTCCAGAGGAGCCGTTGGAGAGCGGCTCCCTGGCTGTAAATACTCACAATCTTTGCAGGTGGATTTTTAAATCTGGAGTTGTGCTTTGCAGCCTTGATCTGTTTATATACAGCGTGCAGGACAGAAGTATATTCAGATGAAAAATTTCAGAGGGCAGAGAGATTTGTGGCTTATTTGTAGATGAGAATGAGAAAATAAACCACCCAGGGGTTGGTTTGGTTTTGGTTTGGTTTTTTTTTTTTTTTACTTTATGGCTGTGCACCATTCTAATGCTTAACCAGAAGGAGAGTGGCAGAAGCAGACCCAGACAAGTCTCTGAAAAGCCATGTTCATATTTCTCAGGTAACACTGATGGGTTTTGTTTCTGGAAGCAGGGCTGCATCCTGTGGGGTCATGGCACCTGAGGAGAAGAGTGCAGCTATTACAGAAAACAGAACCAAACAGATCCCACTCTGTCTCCCCCTCATTTCAGGGGGCTGCAATGAAATTCAGATGGCCAGAACCTTCTTTTGGATCCTTTTGCTTTTATCCTGATGGATGGGCCTGACTCTGCACGAGCACTCCCGGGTTGGACACTTCTCCCTGTGCTTCTCCCCAGATCCTCATCCTTAATTGTGGGCTGCTGCCTCCTGCTCGGGCCAGACAAGCAGTCGAGGGCATTTTGGAGAGTTGTCAGGTGGATTGGGCCATGCTAAGTGAAGCATGCAGGGAGGAGAGGGGAAGAAAGAAAAATACCAGGGCTGTGTGCCAGTTCTTCAGCCTCTGGTAAGGTGACAACCTCGCAAGGGCGGCAGAGCTAAACGTGGCTAAAACAGATCCTCTGGGGTGGTGACTCTCCACTTGTCATCTCCAGCACAGAGCTGAACTCAGCCTGGCTGCCTGTGCAGCCGGAGGAGCATGTGCATGTGTTAGTGGTTACCTTTCCCCTAATGAAAAAGCGAGGAGAAAAAAAAAGGGGGGAGGGAGAGCGAGAGGTCCTTTAGCAAGTTATTGCTTTTATACGCCGCACCTCTGTGCACTGAGCTGAGACAGCTTCCTCTGTGCATTCAACTGAAAACAAAGAGTGAGAAGGAGAATGAAAGCGCAGGACGCAGCCTTCCCCACAGCCGGCTCTCAAACCTGAGCCTCGCTCCGCTGCCTGTCTGCACGGGGGATCGTGCTGCCCTGGGTGCAGGGGTCTGCAGGGGGGCACCCATCAACCTGCACTCTCCTGCCCACCTTCAGCACCTCTGAAAGAGGAAGGGGAAAAGATGACTGGGCACAATTATATGATAACTAAAGAAAAAAACAAACCTTAAAGCCCCCCCCCAAGAGTGCCAGAAAATCACATGCCCTCACTAGATCTGATTTCCCTACTCAGGAAGACTTTGAGAAAGTGTTGTCCTTTTT
>JAAGNO010013574.1:62566-104715 GCA_033439905.1 Ceryle rudis | reverse complement strand
TGAATCCAGTACCAGAATCCAGCTCCTGAACACAGCTCCTGTCTGCTGTGGGGCCCAGTCTGGGACTCCCCCAGTGCGTGCTCCACAGCATCAGTGGTGACGGTGATGTAATTACCATCAGGGGGTTGGGTTCCATACTGGTTTGTATATGTTTATATATATTCCTTTTTTTTATTATTATTATTCTCATTAAAGCTGTTCTAGTTTCCTTTTCTAATTGTTAAGTCTCTCTCCCTTATTCCCTTTCTCTTCCTCTCTTGGAAGGGAGGGGGGTTAAAACAGAGCATCTGTTACAGGCCTAAGAGGCCACCCTGACCCTAAACCATGACAGCCCCTCAGGCTTGCTTGTACATTGGATGACAGACCAATGAGAGCTCTAATCGATGGAGCAGAGCCATGGGTAATCCAGAATAAAAAAAACACATCGTGGGCTCTTCTAAGAGAAGAGCACTTTAAGCCCAGAGAATCCCTGTGACACAATTTGCTGGAAGAATGCAATTTTGCTTGCCAAAGTCAGGATTTGGTCTAACTGTACCAAACAATCCGTAATGGGCCTTACCAAAGAGGTCTCGCAGAGCAACTTGCTTCCTCTCACCAGATTGCCTATGGTTATATGGAAGTACGTGTTGCCACTGCTCCAGTTGGAGATCTTGGTGAAGGGGTGAGTGATGAGAATATCCTGGTGGGAACAAAAGGCTGACACTCAACACACAAGAGACTCAATTTTCACAAAGGGCTGTGGGGACCTCTCACGTTCTAATTCACTTTCCATCAAAGGAAACCAAGTATGTCTACTGTGATGAGACTGCACTATGGCCTCGTGAGAATGGCAGTGAGATGCAAGACTCTGGATCCTCCAGTACTTGTGGAGGACTGCTGTACTAGAGTGACCATCCCACTGGTGGAAGTAACTAGTACGAGCTCATTTACTCCAGCTCCTGTCCTAATGTCTGTGAAAGGATTAAGGAAGGAGTGTGTGTATCCTCCAGTTACAGGCCCCTAGCAGTTGATGCTCCCAATCCATCTCCTGTTGAAAAAGGCTGGGCTGGCTCTGTGCAACAGTGATTTTCTGCCTCCAGAAACTTGTCTGGCTATCAGAACTAGATGATTTTTAAGTTCTCTTTCAACCCAAACCGTTCTATGATCCAGCCTTTCTAACTAGGCTTAATGAGAACTCCTGAAGTTCTGAATAACATGTTCGTTGGGATGACATCTGTGAGGGGCTGGAGAGTCTGCTCAGAGCAACTGGTGAAATCCTCTGTTTTGCTTACCTTGGTTTTGGGATCGATGAGGCTGACTCCATGCTTATTGATGGCAATTAGAAGGATTTCTGGATAATTTGGCTCTGTAGTTTGCTGTTGGAAATGAGATGAACTGGTTAGGGGATGTGTTATACAAAATCAGAACCTGTCCTATTTTCTCTCTCCCTGTCTTCTGCAAGCATTTGGAGGCCCATTAACTGCTTTCCAGTTTAATCCTTTAAACATACTGCTCATTATGGTATCAGCAATAGCTAGGGCTGTCTAGTTAAGTACAGATCTCCTAAATGCATGATAACCAGTGGGTGACCTGCTGACAGCATTAAGTCCCTTGCTCCCCTTGGTGGCCTCCCAAACATGAAGCCATCTTACCATTGGCAAGGAAGAACTGGGACAGGCTGGCAAACCCCAGATGTATCCTCTCCCTTTCAGTCTGTTTGGTGTTCTGCTCCTCATGCCTGCTGATATGGATCTCCAGGCCAAGACTACATTGCACTGTCCCCTTCTGACCTTTGTATTCAGTCTTATTCCTTCTGGTAAACCCTTCTCTTGGCCCTGTAGCACTGGACTTCCAATTTTTTTTGATTGATGAGATGATAGAAGATAAGGGTGGAGGCTCAGGTCATGGCCCTACCACAGATTTCTGGGCTATCAAGTCACATTTGGTGGAAAAATATCCAGATCTCTTATGCCATCTAAGATGGACATAACCCATAACATATGGACATGGTGCCCAAGTTAAAGGAACCAATGAGTAACTTCAGCAACTTGTTTCTAGCCCAGCCTCACTGTGTGGTCATTGAGAAGAGGGAGCTGCAATAAGGTGCCCAGAGGACAGACTTTGTGAATGTCTTTGATGGGAATCTGGTGCTGTTGTGGGTGATCTGGGTTTGATTCATGGTGGGTGCAGACACATCTCTTGGAAAACCATGTTCCCATTTGCCTTGGTGAAACAGGAACTGGTTCTTGGCTCTTCAGCAGCGTGGCTGTGAGTATAGACCCAATGACTGAGATGTGCCGAAGCTCTACAGTGCCTCTGTCTGTGTAAAGAGGCAGGACAGCAGCAACAAAAAATTATATGAGTCCTTTACTGATGGAGAGTCTTACACTCTTTCCCTGTTTCATCAGGACTGTCCTACTCTGGTCCAGACACTGGGACATCCCTGCATACCTGGAACCTCTCTGTGATACAGGACTCCTGACCTTGGATCAAAGGTGCCAGGGAACCCCCAAGCAGGGCAAATACCTTCACTTCAAAGAATGCTGATCCAAATGTAGGCCACTTGAAGATAATCTTTAGGAAGGCAAGCTTGGCTTCTTCTCTGGTTTTGCCCGCATGTTTATTGTAGTATGCCACGATGGACTGCAACAGAGAACACAACAGAGACGGAGGGTTCACACTACCTAGCACCAGGGCTGTTTGCAGGGAAGGAGCATCAGTCACACAAAGATGGTCAGTTATAGTCTCTCCTCCAATGAAAACTTTACAAAAGTGCTGGCTGGTCAATGGAGCAGGGCCTGGAACCAATGCAGGTCCTTCTTTCTTTAGGTGACCTCATTAAAGGGATTGTAAGTGTACCTCCAACTTATGCAGCACAGGAAACAGAGAGATCTTAAACACAGAGAAGCTGATAGCTTGCTGGTTAGGCACTTGTCTGTGTTCCAGTCCCAGGAAACAGAAAGGACTTAAAACACTATTTTTGGGCAGTGAGACACCTATGTTATAGATTCATAAAATCATACGATAGTTTGTGCTGGAATGGACATTAAAGATCATCTAGTTCCAACCCCCTTGCCATGGGCAGGGGCACTTCCCACTAGATCATGTTGCTCAGAGCCCTATCCAACCTGATCTTGAACACATTCAGTGATGGAGCATCCACAACTTCCCTGGGAAACCTGTCCAGTGTCTCACGGCTTTCAGAGTGAAGAACTTCTTCCTAATTTCTAATCTGAATCTACTCTTTTCGAGTTTGAAGCCATTTTATGGCTCTAGACCAGTCTGTATCTGTGCCACAGCTCGCCCTGTGTAAAGCAGGGAGAATTACTCCTCTACTCAGCAGTCTGCCTTAAACAACAGATCTTTACATGAGATGTCTCCCAGCATGTGTCTGTATGGCACTGCATCCGTCACTACAGCCACAGCCACATGCAGCACAAATACAACCCACTGCAAGAAGTGTATGAACATGCACATACAATTCCTCCTCTTGGTGATAAAGGTGAGGCTGCAGCCCTACAAAGGCTCAAGAGGGACTATGGGTCACTCATTCTGGCAGCCCCACTTTACCACTGAACATCAGGCCTGAGAGACAGAGCTTCTCCCAGACAGGCCTGACATGTGACTCAAGCTGCTGCTTTACCCTTTTCCAGTCATCTGGAGAGAGCTGCCGAACGAGGTCCTGAGGCACCAGCTCCTTCAGGAGCTTGGGGATGCTGGGGAAATAGGACTTGTCATCCTCAAACTTCACCCGGTAGATGAGAGCTGCCAGCTGCAGGACCTCTTCCCGTGTGCACTTGTGGTAGCCACGCAGGTACTTTGGTAACTCCTGTATGGAGGAAACAATGATTCAGAGATAGAGGGATTGACCATGGACCTTAACCCTCAGAAGTTAAATGGAGTTGGTGAAGATATCCAGTCCCTAGTTAAGACGATGGGAACACTGGTAGCAGTTGTGTTGAGTGTGGTGGAGAGACAGCTGCTCTGCTGAGACAACACTGGATGTTTAAAGATCCTCTCTGGTCTAAAATAGTCTCCTGTTATGTGGAACAGGTTGGTCCCTGTGTTAGCTGTCTTGTTCACCCTCCCTCATCACAAGAAATCCACCCCTAGCAATGGCCACTTGGAACTGAATGGGTTTTCTGCTTTTTTTATTTTTCAATTTTAAAAATCTATTCCCTCATTACCAAAAGCATCTGAAAATGTGTCAAGTGACTAACTAACTCAGGCATTAAGGGATACAGTCACAATGGGATAACCAGACAAGAACCCACGCATTTTATGTATGTGTGAGAGAGAGCTTTGGGACATGAAGCTATCTCTTCCACCCCAGAAGAAATAAGAGCAGGAGAACTGTAATTTCTTACCTAACTGCTGGGACTATCACAGCGTATCTCCATGAATGGAGGTTGCTGAAAGCCCCTCAGGATTCTTCCAAATTCAGCCTCTCTGCTGAGGCTGCCAGCATGACATGCACTCTCCCGTTTCTTGCTGCCAGCCCAAGGGCAGCTGCCCAAATCCCACCTGACTTGGTTACTCTAAAGCCCATGAAGGCTGTTCCTTGACATGCAATTCAATAGTGTTCTTTGTAGTGCTCTATTTAAGGCAAGAGTTCTTCCTTTTTAATGCAAGACTTCACCTATCTGCAGATGTTCAAAGTCTTTGCAACCCATTAATTCCTCCCAAGTCTTCACTGCTATTGCAGGCCCCTAGAGTACCTGGTAATAGTGGAAGATTGAATCTGCCATTGAGTCCTTTCCAGGTGTTGTGTTGGTCCACAGCTTTTTCATGAAGAACACTTGGTAGGTGAGAGAAGGCACTATACCTGTTCAAGGGAAGCAGGGAGTGGATAACAAGTTGTGCCACAGGAGGTTTAGGTTGGACATTAGAAAAAATGTCTTCACTGACAGGGTTGTTAAGCCCTGGAATGGGCTGCCCAGGGAAGCAGTGGAGTCACCATCCCTGGAGGGATTTAGATGTGTAGATGTGGTGCTTAGTAACATGGTTTAGAATTGGACTTGGTAGTGTTGGGCTAACAGTTGGACTTGATGATCTTAAAGGTATTTTCCAACCTAAATGATTCTAAGACCAATGCCATGAATACCAGATGGCAGTCAGTGTCCCTACAAGCCAGCAGTGCCCATGTGCCATCACAACCTGCATGGACAGGGGCACTCACAAGGACAAATGGGCTCTGGCCTTGCAGAGAAAAGCACATCTTTCCTTGTAAAGCTTTAAGAAAATGGAAAGGGTATCTGGTTTCATTTACATGACTGGACTTCAATGATAGTGCTTATGCCTAATGCAGGACAGAGGAGTTGCATCCTGGAGGCACCTGTGTCTTTCAGTTACTGTTATATTCAGCAAAGCTGAAGCCAGATCCACTGAGGATGTGGGCAGTGAGGTGAGATGAATTGCACCACTGGAACCTTTTCACAGGTAGGCCCTGCAGACATGCCCACCAGCAGGTGCTCCTTGTGAGGGACAGTTCTAGCCCCGGTGCAGAGGTCTTGCTGCTCCGGACAGAACATCTCCCAGGTGATGTCCCTAGGACTGGCGCAGACAGCACATCCACAATAGTGTGGCCCAACAGACATGGCAGACTGTGTGGTCAATCTTGTTTGAAAGGGCTGGAGGGCTCTAGGAGGACTCTGAGTGACGCATAATACAGAAAAGTCACTGTTACCATCTTTTGCCGGTCTTGCTTTCTTTATCCAGTCCGTCAGGTGTCTCACAAAGTCAAAGAAGAAATCTCCCTCTGGGACACTGATCACCTGGAAGACACAAAACATGGTTGCAAAGGCTCAGCAAGTGTCAAGAGGCCATGGGCAGGGTTGGCTATTGTCCCATCTCCTGTAGTTTTTGCTCACTGCTTTGTCCCAGTTACACTGATGTGTTACAAACTGCTGATGTAAGAAAGCCACTGCCAGCACCTTGCTGCAGGCTGTCTCTAATTTCACCCATTACTCCTTATTGCAGCATCCTGTTTCACCAGAACAATTCATTTCCTTCCCTCCATTATGACTATCTCCATAGATTTCTTCCAGTTGCCTGAAGCAGCTCTAAGCTCCATGTTTTTCTTAGTTAGTCCTTTCTTATAAACCTGACCCAGCAACAGGCCTGGAGAGCTTTACCTGTCTGTGCTTTAAGCCCTTTGGGATGACTGCTGTAAACCAGGGCTGTGGGACTACAAATCTCACCTTTGGCATGTTGGGTTTGACTTAGAAACCCCACGCTGCTTGCAGAGAAATGCATCTCACCTGTGAGGGTGCAGATAGCACTGGCTCCACCAGTGTGTACCCACTGGCAAGTGGGGCACTCTGAGTGTCTCAGGGCTACCCCAGCCTCTGAGAGAGTCACTCACCTTGTCGGAGATTTTGACGAAGAGGCTGAAGCCTTCGGAGGACTTTAGGAGCAGCCTATTGGAGATGTTCTGGCAGAAGTCCTTGGCTTTTGTGCTGGACTCCACCTCAAATGCCTACAAAGAAAAGAAGATCCTCACCACTGCTACCTCAAGGTTAATTTACACTATATGCTGTCTTAGACTCAGATGTGCAAAGGGATTTAGGCATCCACCACCAATGAAATCAGTGACATTGTGGATTGTGGTTCTGGGCATGGGAATGGACATTTGCAGAAGCTTAGCCATGCTACTGCTGCACTGCTGCTTTGTGATGCTCTATCTATATTCTGTGCTGGCTTATCCAGGCTCCCCAGGCAACAGAAGAGATTTTTCTTATCTAACAGTTAGGTCTCCGAGCTATTTGTCTAGGGAGGGTAGAGAAAGAGTGAGATAACTCCAAGCTGATTTATCTCAACTGTCTCTCCACTGATGAGGATGAGGTCAGAATTTCTGCTTAAACCAATGCTTGACTTCTAAATAGCTGAAGAAAAGGGAGATGACTCCTGCTTTACATGTTGATGGGATATCTAAAGGAGTGTCTCACCTGCATGCAGGTCCCAGTCCTGGTTTTGCCTTTTGACTGTGTTAGCCTGAACCACCAAACCACCAGAACCTGTGTTCCACATCGCATGAGAGAGCAGCCCAGAACTCAGCACTGCTGGTGTTCAGCAGCTCTTCAGTGCAGATGCATGTTGTACTGGAATAATGCTACTCTGCCAGTCCACCTGGCTGACTGCCATGTCCAAAAGGATCACAGCAAACCCATCCAAGTGCAGAATTCCCCACTGCCTCCTCCCACTGACTCTCATGCTGTCATGCTTATTGCTGGCTGTGTAGAAAAGAATATTCAAAGTGATGATAAATCCTAACAGTTCTCTCCACGCTCCATTAGAGATAAACAAGGGTACACACAACTACTGGAGAGGAATCATCCTTTTCTTTCAATGGGTGTGCACTGCTCTATGAATAAATGCACTTGGAAATGCAAGAATATAGTTGTACCCAAGGGAAGTGAGAGATACCAGCCTCATGGGAAGACTAATCATTTGCATGATACAGCAGTATCTGCAAGGACATGCATATCTGCTTTGGCATCAATATAACTAACTGCCTCATTAGCATGTGAGATGCTTAATGAGAGGTTCCTGAGTGCAGGTGTCATGAGTTCTGTGTCATCTCAGGTCAGTAGGAATAATTGTATTTGTCTACTGGCCAGTGCTGCCAGAACCAGCTCCCAGTGCTCCCAGACACTAGGGAGATCCATCTGGGTACAGTTGGGTGGAAAATATCTGTCTGTCTAGGATGTAAATAATTGATGACCAAGGCTTATGAACCATTGAGAGAGTGGTTGGAGATGAATCCACCCAAACTCCCTCTTGCTGGAGTCATACTATAAAGCTTCCAGTGAATGTCAGCAAATCACTCATGTCTTAAAAAAGCAATTGCAGTAAATCAAACCCCTGTGCTGGTCAGGGTAGATAAGGAGGATGGGTTTTCCTTACATTGCTCTGGTTCAGAGTCTTCTGGAAAGGCTGTGTTTTTCTGAATCAGAACCAATATTAGACTCTTTGGGGATTTTGGTAAGAAAATTGACAGCCATCCTGACAGAAGATAATTTCCTTCTCTCCCATTTACCTCATCGGTGTCATCAGGGAAGTAAACCTTGTGGAAAATTTGGGTGGTTTTGTGTTGAATGGCTTCCACTTCTACCAGATGGGGTGGGTACTTCCTGGATCCATTCCTGCAAAACAGGAGGTGGCAAGTGCCACAGCATCAAAGCAAGAATCCTTTGTTTAAACCTTCCATTTTAATACATATTCTTTTTTTGAGTAACTTCAGCTACTTTCTTAATATTAGGGGTTTTTCACTCCTAACAAGAAGAAAAAATGTAATGGGGAATGTGTCTTTGCTTAGGTTGTAGTTCACTTAAGTGTGCCTGGACAAAGTCAACTTAATTAATCTCAATTTTTCCACACACAGTTTATCAGCAGCATCCCCCAAACAATGTCTCTTTCACTCAGCTTGGTCAAACACAGAGAGAGGCTATGAGTTTTCAGTGTGTCCCCAGCCACCAAAATACCTCCTACACATGTTTTCTCACACATATTTGGATGCTGTGGCACAGCCAGGGCTAGGATGTATGTAGGTGCTGTACCTCAGGGCTTTCTGGAGTCTCTGGATGCAGTCTGCTGCCAAGGGGTGATGTTTCCGGGACTGCAGGAACCTCTGGACATGGGGCAGGAGGATGTTACTTGGCGGGAAAAGGCCTGTACACAACCACAACAGCTCCCAGCCTTTCTCTTCACTGTATCTAAGCAAGGAGAGACCCAGGAGGAAAAAAGAATCACTCATGGCATGGATACTTCAGATCTGCTTTCCTCGACACAGGCAAGTACATTTGGGCCAAGAGAAACGAGCAAGTCTTACTTGATGTGGTTATCTGTGAGCTGCTTGAGGGTCTGGCAGTAGATTTCATCCTTCAAGGGCTCGGCTTTCAAGGCACCTTCAAATATTTGGTCTGTCAGCTCATTAACTGAGCGAGTCCTTTTGGATGGGTAGTCACCCATATACTTCAGCACTGGTGAAAGGTAGGAGTCAAGGATCAGCTAACCAGGATGTTTGAGAAAGCCCCTCTATTGATGCTGTGATTAAAGACACACATGCCTACAGAAGTGGCTGCAATTTGGTGTATGGGGCAAAGTGTATGGCAAAGGCTTTAAATTGTTTTAGATGTCCAGAAAATTCTCTCCCTTTATCATGCACTAACTCGGGTTTAAATAATTGTTTTGAGGTCAGGATATGTAGATATAAGAAAGCTGTGTGTGAACATTGAATCACAGAATGGTAGGGGTTGGAAGGGACTTGTGGCGATCATCAAGTCCAACCCCCCTGCCAGAGCAGGATCACCCAGAGCAGGCCACACAGGAACAGATCCAGGTGGGTTTTGAAAATCTCTAGAGAAGGAGACTCCACAACCAACCTGGGCAGCCTGTTCCAGGGCTCCATCACCCTCACTGTAAAGGATATTTTCCTCATGTTGAGATGGAACTTCCTGTGTTCCAGTTTGCGACCATTTACCCTCATCCTATCACAGGGCACCACTGAAAAGAGACTGGCCCCTTCATATATATCATGTGTTACCTGATCACACATACAGGTGCCACTTTAAAAGACCAGATTGCTAGCTGAAAAGGTCATGAAATGATGACCTTCACCGTCATGACATATTTCAACTATTCTGCTTGAAAACAGGCCAAAGTTTTCTGCATTAACATGCACAACACAGCAAGAGGAAAAGGATAAAACTGCAAATGTCCTCTTAATTTTTTTGCCAGTTATTTTAATTTCTCCTCTTGTTATTATTCTCTAGTAAGAGGAAACCTGTAGTAGCAGCAATAGTGTGATCTTAATCAGTACCTGGCTTATACCAACAGAACTGTTCAAATCATGAAGTCTGGATCCTAGAGCAAAGCCTCATCAGAAAAAAAAAGGGCTACTTCAACAGATTTGATCTACATTTGCACTCAGCATATTGCTCCCATGCTGTGTACATTCTGCCAAGTAAGAGACATTCAGGGATGAAACCCTGTCCCCAAGTCCATGTGGACTGGTTTGCATCCACACTGGCTACAGCCTTCCACAGCAGATGCATTTTGGAGACACTGCTGAAGCAAGGCAGAACAGAGCTGGTGAGTAAACCACTAAGCAGTGTGGGCCATCAGGACTCAGTAACTTGTTCCCTGGCCCTCACTTATGAAGCAGACACTCCTCAGATCATAAGGATGCTTGAGTACAGATTTCAGGATTGAACCCATCTCCAAGCCTGGGACATGGTCCCAAAGCCTTTAAGAGGGACCACAAACTTTTCCATGAGCTTTCCTTGGGGTCATAAAGATCCCACTTAACCCTTTGCCTGTCAGACCTGTTGCTCAAGTCTCCTCCAGGCAGTGGAAGGATATCAATGAAGGACATGCAGGCTTCCTGGGACAGCTCCTCGCTGCCCAGGATCTTCTTCAGCAATGGCTGTTTGATGGGCTCACGGGTGTAACACCACAGCTTGTCCTTCCCTCGACTCTTGGTGATCATAACCCGGCTGAGGGTGTGCTTGGGAGGTGGCCTGGTGGCAAGGCAAAGCAAGAGTAAAGGTGGAGAGGTTACAGAGAGAAAAGGGACATTTTACGGCCAATGTTTCATCTGGGATGGTTCTTCACAACACCTGGCTAATGAACTCTTACATCAAATGGGACTTTAGCAAGTATCCAGCTCCAGTTCTGCCCAAAGATAACCATTTGTACTTTCCTAGGGTTCAGAACAGTTCCCTAATGACCCTATCCACGTACTGACACCAAAACAACCTTCTCTACCACAAAAACCTTTTAAACACAAGAGAAAGGATGATGGCAATGCATGGTCAAAGGCAGCAACAGTCAGAATACTGCTTAGCAGAACAAGCCCACCAGAATGAATCCCAGAGGATCTGGTCTGCCTGTTTGGATTGTCAACCCATCTAAACAGGAGTGAGAGTTTTGGGATCAGTTTGGCCAGCGGCATTCAGCCGTGGTGCATGTTTAAGCCCTTGGAGCTGAGATGAAAATGCCCACACCTAATTCAACTGCTGCCTACATGGTCTGAGGCTGTGTATGTGTCCTGGTTTCCCTGCGACAGAACCCCAGGCCTGCAGGTCATTAGCAGTTTGGAGTCAGACAGGGCAGCTGACCCAAGCTGGCTACAGGTGTAACCCAGACCGTAAACATCGTGCTTGGTATAAAGGGGGACGTTTGCTGAGGGCCTCCTGCTCAGAGTTCTCCTGACCCCGCTCCTTTTACTGCTTCTGAGTACTGCCTTCCTATTTATTGTGACCACCATACATTTGCTGGGCTGACAATAATGGATTACTTTATTCTGGCAGTGGTATTAGTTTTGCTGTTTCATTAAATCCATTTTCATTTCAACCCATGAGTCTCCTCTCCTTTTCCTGATTCCCCCTTCTCTGCTGGGGACAAGTCATGAGGTGATGGAGTAACTGCTGTAGTTTAGCCCTGGATATGGGTTAAACACAGACAGCAGAGGATCACAGGGAAGAAATTTCAGATCGCTAAACACAGCCTCTCACATAATACTAAATTTCACACTGTTACACCTGTGCTGAGCCAATCTGTAAGAATCCTTTGTAAAACCTACAGCTCAAATACCATGACCTGAACTGGAGGTTGCAGTTGTACAAAGACACACAAGGCAATATTCAGAGCCTTTTCCAGTAGGAAAAAAATTCCTGCTTCCCAAGCTACCTGGAGATGGATTCCTATTTTTGAGGACGTTTTAAAAAAATCACCTAAAATAATCATAGGAAAATTCCTCCAAGGTGTATGGCTTTACTCTTTCTTCACTGTCTGAAATTGCCAGCTGAGAGGTTCTGATAACATCTTGTCGTTGGTCAGGAGTCATCGTGACCAGTGCCTGTGGAATGAAAAGGTCTCTGTCACCTGGTATATTTGATATAATATGTATCTGATGTATTCAGAGAGAGGAAGCAGATACAAAATGAAAAGAAGAACAAGAAGTGAATAAGAATAACCCATTAATTCCAGTTAATAGTTAGCAAGAACTGTGCAATTGTCATCTCTCTGTGTCATTTGCAGTCACTAATACAAGGAATAACATTTCCAGTGTGTGGATCATTTCCTAATGAAGATAATGTGCTTTGGATCCTACATCTCCATACATAAATTTAGTGGTTCCCCCCAAGCCCAAATACACCTTCAAGTAATCAGGCCAGCTGGAGGGATTTAGCATGAGGCATGGATATTCCAAGTCACAAGCCTGGGGTGTTCAAAAGGACAAGAACAGAAGAAGGGCTGAGATCACTTCTGCATTGGACAACTTATCACCTCTCAGCCACTTTGGTTTCCATCTTATCACCAGGGAGACCCTGGCCAGCTCTAAGTTCTTCAGGAAAGTTTTGACCTCCTTGGGCTTTCTACCAAGGTGCACTGTTCTGTAAAATAGCTTACCACGATCTCCAGTGGAGGCATGGTGACTGTTGGCAAGACATAGACAGAATCAGTTGGGAAATCCCCTCTCTGCTTTGTCCGCTCATTGAACCCATTAGCCCACCCTGAGTTCATCACATGTTCTCCTGTGTCCTGATCCAGAACTATGAGGTCTCCTTTGAGGAAGCTGAGGAACCCAGATTCTTCTCCCACTGAAAGATAAACAACGATTAGATTGATGGTTTGGGTTTTTTTCAGACCTCTTGGGAGTAATTAATCTATCTATATGTTTGGGACTGGGCTGGTCCTTTTTCTTACCAGGGTTTGGGTTGTCTTGGAGAGTAACCACATACTTGGATCTTTTCCTTAGTCCTTCAAGGAAGGTCACCACCAGGTCCCGGATATCCTCTGCGTTGTTGGAGGTGAAAGTGTATTCATCACCTTTAATGGTGGCCAAGGTGAAACTCTGCCCTTGCAGCTTTCCCCCTCTGGGATGTATTTTTTAGGAGACATAAACAAGAAAAATAATGGCATCAAGAGGGAAAGACTGGAAAAAGACCAGCTGATGGTGAGATTACCAGCTAAATCTATTCCTCCTTACCTGCTGCTTGACACAGCTGTGATCTCTGGAAAAGAGAGCTCTAAGAGAACCTGTTCCTGTTCATCCACAAAGTACACCCCTGTCCAGTTGACAGCTACAATCACATCATTTTTAGGCAGGCTTGGGCCTGGATGGAAGGCATGACACACAGTCAGTGCATGAAGGGTCTTGGGATATAAAAACCATGCGCATTTCAAGGGAGGATGCAATGATCAAAAAACTCAGTGTTACTCTTAGTAAGAGAAATAGTGGCAGACTCTTAGCTTGAGCCGTTGCTTATCAGGATGCACCAAAAAATAACACATCCAAAAAAGACCATCTACAGGGTCCATTAAGTCTTCTTGTCTGTGGAGTCCTTATTTCTACTTGCTTTTGTTTTGGAGCATCCTGTGCTCTAGGGATGTGGTCTACTGACTCACCTGAGAATTTGAAGGCTTCGTAAAACCGAGAAAACAGCAAAGGCCACTTGAAACGTGCAAAATCCACTACCTCCTCCTTGACTTTTTTTGGGTCTGCCCTCTTCTGTGTATAAATTCCCTACAGACAAAGCAAATCACAACGAATATGAAGCACAAACCCAGTTATATTCAAGAAAAGAGCAAACAAAAACAATTCCTGCCACTTGAAGATCTTAGAACTAATATAAATTAAGGTCTGATATGCCTGGATGACCAACCTTCATGACTGGTCATGAGTTACTGGCAATGGAACGTGTAGCTGTGGGAGGGTGTCACAAATGTTCCAGTGAAAGTTAGGAAGGTTTTATACAAGCCTCACACAATAAGGTCCTGACATTGCCTGGAGACATTAACTGCCACTATAATACAACCAATAACACCACAATTGTGTGGAACAAGACACCAGAGATGTCATCTTGCTTCTCATAGTTAAACTCTGCAGGTTGTTGTCTTCTTCCAGATCTTGCCTCAAACCCAGTGGCACAGCTGAATATGGTTAGAACAAAACCTGCCCTTTCTCTCTGATTTAGCTTCAGGCCAGGCTAAGAGCTGAGCTATGATGTCTGACCTATGTTTAAAAGGCACACAAAGCTACTGAAGCATGCTTTGGTCCCTTCCAGGTGACCTATCATCCCATGCCTTGGTCCTTACCAGGTGTTCCATTGTCCCCACCTTTTTATGTGCAGCTATAATGAGCTGAGCCCATTTTTCTACTGTTTTTGAAGCTGTGATCTCTCTGTCTGGGATGTAGGATGGAATTAGATTTAGCAGCCTTTCCAGTACCATCTCTGACCCATAGTCCACGTAGTACTGCTGGGAAGCCAGTTCTGCCAGATCTTCTTCCTGTGGGAGCCAAACAAACCAAATTAGTGCTGTTACCAGGCCATCACCTCAACATCCATCCTCCATCACTCAAGGACCTCTTTGTGGAGGCTGGCTGGATGTGCTGCTACTTCAGAATGGCACGGAGATGCTTCCTTTCAGCAGAACTTCACCAGTGCTTTTTACACCTTTAAAGTTCAGGAGATTGACCACTAAAAGCTCTGATTAAGCCTTATTGTGTTCAGTGACCAGTAGTACCATGCAACTCTGTACTGCATGTGAACATGCTTGTCCCAGTCTTTCCTTCCAGTTCAGTCTGATTCTGATGGCTGCAGTCAGCAGTGGGTGATTTTGCTATGGTAGACAGTTTAATGATTGAAAACTTCATGTATCCACCATTTTTCATAGCCAAGAATCCCAGAAACAGAATCGTCTATGAATAAGGCAGAACTGTAAATTGCCCTCTGGTGCAGCTACATTCCAAGCAATTTGGGGTAAAATAAGAGAGCTACTGAGATGATAATAACACAAGGAGACCAGGAGCAAGAGAAGGGGAGGAAGAAAGTGCAGGTCTTCAGATGGGATAAGAGCTGCAGTTAATACAATATGATTTAGTTTTCAAGGTAACTGGACTCTACTGGACCACAGGAGAAGGATTAGGTGTTGGGGAAGAGAGAGATCTTCAAGTTGACACCTGGGTGATTTAACACAGAATAAAAAAAAGAAAAAAAAAAAAAGAAAAGAAAAAAGAAAAAAAAAAAGAAAAAGAAAAGGAAAAAGAAAAAAAGAAAAAAACCCAAACAGGATCTTGCTGTGTACTTCTGATCTGGTGATCTAGTTACAGACTACCTGTGGCCCTCTGAACTGAGGCTGATGAATGGAGTGGATGTTCACTCTTTCCATCCAAAATTCACCAGGAGAGAGTGCTCATGCAGCACATGGCAGAGTCCAGTCTGTTCCCAGCCAAGAGGATCTGATTCCTGTAGCTACTGTGAATATCGTAATCTCCAAGCTAGCAGGGAGGAAGATTTCTCATCTCATTCGGTGAAACCTATTTCACCATGTTGAGGATACTTGTTGGACCAGACCAGTAGCTGCTGAGGTCACATACCTTGTCACACCGGTACTCCCCAAACTTCACCCCTCGCACGATTTGTTGGTAAATGAGATTGGTGGCGACATTGTCCTCACTTGGGTTGTGCCATGGAGTGAAGATCTCTTTCCTGAAGAAGAGCCGCCATGGTGCGTTGCGCTCCTGTGCTCCCTGCTCTTTGGCATACTGCTCACATTGAGACACAGCATCCATCACATGGTCATTACCACTTCCCAGCGAGGAGACCTAGTCAAGGCAGAGGGAAATGTGGTGTTCACCCTACTAAATGCTGACCTTTCTAGGTAGAGACATCTATCTCTGAGTCACTCATCCAGACTTTCTTTATAATCAAAATAAATTGAAGTATCTATCTCTACTAGCCAGCCAAGGTTAGCACACCTGGGTGAGCCATTTTGGCTTGAGCCCCAGTTTCCCATCCAGAATTAAAGGAGAACATCAATATATATTAGCAAAGCCAACAAACACATTACAAAGTACTGTGCTGTGAAACACCCTGCTTCAAAGTCATGGACTTGGATCCAACCATGCTAAGCATCAGAAGAACCCAGAATAATAAGTCTGTCCTGTAACAGAAGATTTATCACCTCTGCCTTCTCACTATGGTCTGGCACGTAGCCCTAATCCACTATATCTCCTCAGAGTGAATGTCTCTGGATTAATGTCTCCTCAAAAAAGACCAAGTAGATGGAATATAAATAATTTTGTTCTCCAACCACAGGCATAGGTGCCAACATCTGGAGGTGAGAATATACTTCATCCTCTTTCACAGCAGTCATAGGGAAAATTCAGTTCCATTGGCCTGCAGCTGTTGTCTCACCTGATGAAATTTTACCTTAGGTCTGTTTCCCTTCTCATTTATGCTCACCTTTATTTTTAAAGTATTTCTGGAAATGGTATGTTTTCAGGTTAAATAAAGCAGTTTAAATCCCAATGCAGGCATGGCAGTTCAGATTTCAGCTCATTTTGAAAGCTTAATTTCAACCATTGGCTTTTCAATTAAATGTACTTACTCCTTTGCATAAAAATCCAGTCTGTTTTACTGGAAATTCACCTCAAAGTAGCTTGACTGAGAGTAAAAGGATAGCATCACAGAATAATGTAGATGGAAAGGCATTTCTGGAGGTTTCTGGTCCAGCCCACTGGTTAGAGCAGGTCCATCTCTGATCAGGTTACTCTGTGCCTTCTGTTAAATGCTAAGGATCTCCAAGAAGGGGGATTTCATAGTGTCTCTACAACCCTGCTCTACTGTTTGACTATTCTTATTGTGAAAATCATGCTGGCACTTGCACTGTAATGTTCCTTCCTGACCACAAGGCTGGCCATTTGCTAAGAGCACAGAATCATAGAATCACAGAATCACAGAATGTGCATGGTTGGAAAGGACCTCCTAGATCACCTAGTTCAGCCATACCCATAACAAAAAAACACCCAAAAAATCCCCCAAACACCTGAATACCTAAATACCCTGATCAAACATGACTTCAAAAATACAAAATAACCCCCTATATGCCTGCCAACTAGAGCATAGACACAGAGTCTTTTTGCCCTCTGGAATACATGTGACAGCAAGGAGAACCTCCCTTTTCTTTCATAGAGCTAGTCAGGAACATGGCTTGAGATATACCTTGTCAAAAAGTGCAATGTAAAGTGAAAAGCCAAATCGGTCCTTCAGGCTGATTTTGTCGGCTAAAGAATTACAAAGCTCTTTAGCAGTTGTTGCAGAGTCGGTCAACAGCGTTTTTGTTGTCCCATCCATAAATGTGACAGGCAGCATGATCGGTTTCTTGGACTTGGTTGCCTGATGGATTAAAGTTGAACTTTATAAGGCATGTGTATTTCAATCCCATTGACACTATTTACCTACACACTCTTCCACCCTGCTGTGGTAACCATTTTCTGATTCTCAATCCCACTGACTGGTTTCTTTTCAATACTACTGTGATATCAGTAGGATAATGTATGGTCAGCCCCCGGAAGCACTTGGAAGTCTCAGAATTTTTATAATACATTCAATCATCAAAGTGCCTAAAATCCAAAGATGCATGGAAATGCTCCTGGGCACTGGAGCACAGCTGTCTATGCTAGTGAACTGGCATAGAAAATGAGCAATTATTCCAGAAACTATGCCTGTTTCAGCTATGACTATTCCCGAACAGGTCTCAGAGACCATTCTTTGTAGGCAGTTTGCCTGCAGCCACTTTCATCTGGAGGCAATTTCCTCACACACCTAGGGGCTTGCTCTGTGCCATCTGGCCTCAATGCCTAAGAGCACTCCCAAGCACATTTAATTTACAAGTATTGATGTAGACAAAGGGATTGATCTTGAACATACTTTGGAACAAAGCAAGGATGCAAGAGGAATGCAATATCTTGGAAATAACTGAAAATTCTTGAGAGAAATAGGTATTTTGTCACCCTACTTTCTGTCCTGCCAGAGATATGGTTTCTGTGACAGTGAAAGGCTTAAACCCTGAGCCCTAGATGTCTGGGGAGGGGCTCATACCTGCAGCTCTAGCCAGCTGGGTGGCTGAGTCCTTGTCCCATTGGCAAAAGTCCTCCTCAGCCTCTCTTCACAATAGGGAGCATATCCGGGGGGTCCTCCATTTATAAAGTTCCTCAAGTACTGTTGGTAGCAGGGAACACATTGGTTAGACCATCAGCTCTAGAGACCAAGCATTTGCAAAGGATAAAAAGCAATGTTTTATTGGATAGAAGCCCTTTGGGTCTAACAGCAGTGATACCGCTCAGGCTCAGGACGTTCCTACATCAGGTTGCTGGAAGCTGAGAGAGAGCAGGACAGCCTGCACCCTTGCCTTGTTCTTATACTCTGCATTCCTGGCATCTGTGGAGATAAGATACCAGCCTAGACAGACCTTTGATCAAAGACAGTGCAGCAGCTTTTTTGTTCTTGTTATTGCTGCCACTGATTTCTATCTCCACACTTTAAAGATGTATCATAAAATGTTACTGAGTGTAGGCCAAAAAGAAGGGAGTAAATGAGAAAGACATATAAGTAATGAACAAGGGGAATTGTAAGCAAATGTCACTCAGAACACTTAGCAGCCAGTACAAAATATCTTTCACAATTATATTAAATAGAAGTTTCTTTGGTCACAGTTTAAATTACAGTTTAGAAGATTCTAAAGCAGAATTTGAAGCACTTCATCTTATGTTAAAATAACAACTGCATTATTGTAGAGAAAAGTAAATCTCACGATTTCCACAATACAAAACATTATGCACTCTAAAATAGTACAAAAATATCCTGGCCAAAAATGTAGCTAAGACTAATAGCTCTGTAAATCATATTTTTCAGAGAGACTTTATAGATAGATAAGGAATTCCCTGAATGATAACACACAGCTGTTCCTTCAGCAACACAGACTGCTCTATAATACTGTCCATAAATAACACATGTAGAGAGACACATATCTCTGTCAATTGTAACTTCTAGAGATAGTCTGAAGTAAGTAGGTAATACTGCCAGGTTAAATGGATGGCAGCTGTTACAAATGACTGCAAGCAGCTGATTCTGTGTAGAAGTGTAGTTTTAATTACACTGTTAATAATCATAGACTCACAGAATGGTCTGAGTTGGAAGAGATCTTAAAGATCATCTAGTTCCAGCTACCCTGCCATGGGCAGGGACACCTCCCACTAGACCAGGTTGCTCAAAGCCTCATGCAACCTGGCCTTGAACACTTCCAGCGATGGGGCATCAATAGCTTCTCTGGGCAACTTGTTCCTGTTCCTCACCATCCTTACAGTGATCAACTTTTTCCTTACATCTAATCTCAATCTACCCTTTTTCAGTTTAAAGCTGATACCCCTTGTCGTATCACTACATACCCTGTGTAATGAACTACAAAATGAACGATGTAATTACATATTTTTTTGTATTTCTTTCTTGTGTGAATCTTCCCACTAAAGTCTATTATTAGTTGTAAAAATAGGTACAAAGAACAGGAGTGATGATGTGTCTTGACCCATGGTTTAACATATGATGTGATAAAGGTCTCTAATGGGATCCAAAGCATGATCTTCGTATTTGGGAGCAGGAAAACATACCTAAGACTAATGATCAGCTAAATTATTTTCAAAATGTTCAATTCTAATTGACTCTTTTGAGAGGTGTGGAATAACTTCCAGGTACAATAGTTTCCTTAAATTCCTCATCTTTTTTTTCCCATAATACTGCTGCTATTAAAGTTAGAGCCTAGAGGTTTCAGAAGAAAAGTAACCAGGAGCCTTATACAACATTCACTGCATGGAAGATATAGGAAAGAAGTGCAAAGAGATATTTACCCTTATATGTTTTTCCTTCTATAAAAATGGTGGATAATTACTGCTAAATGAGAAGTTAGGGCATCAACTGAAATAGACATGAGGTTAACAAAATGTCACCTAGCTAACTGGCTGATAGCCAGTACGTGGCTATCATACCTTCAAGAGTAGCTATTGCATGGCTAAAGCAGTAGTTAGTGAACTCATAGGAAATGAGATTTCAGGATGACTCCTAACTCCTGAAAGCATGGTACTAATAAATTAAGAGCCTGAGAGTAAGATCTGACACTGACATGGAGTTTGTCTCCCAACCCAAAATGGACTGAACTTGGTGGCCTGGGTTAGTATAGCTTTGACATAGAAGTGTTCACTGTACTCCAACAAACTTTGATTATTCCTCTGCTTTTCACAAAAGAAAAAAATGATGTGAATGTATATGTTTTGGGGGCAGAGTTGACATTTCATCATGAGAATGCTTTATCTCAAAACGTAACATTTTAAGCTGGAAGGTGTCAATAATATCCCCATGGATAACTACAGTGGCTTCAGAGGAGCTCAGAGACATTGTCACTGTCTGTGTGTTGCTCTTTGCAAGGCCACAGCATGGGCTGCTGCAAGCGTTGCTTGCACTCATACTTGAGGAGTTTCAGCCACCACAGGCTGCCTATCATCTCCAACAACCTGAGGGGCAAAAGGGTGATGAATACAGGGAGAATTAGTGCAAACCCTCTCGGAAGCTGTTGGGAATATTGCCACATATTTCATCATGGACCATAACTTTGGGCAGAGATACATGTGAAACACTGGAACAGGTTTCTCAGAGAGGTGGTAGCAGCCCCGTCCCTGAAAACATTCAGAGTTAAGTCAGATGGGGGTCTGAGCAATCTGATCTAGTTGAAGATGTCCTTGCTCATTGCAGGGGAGGGTTGGACTGGATGACTGTTAAAGGTGTCTTCTAACCCAAACCATTCTATAGACTGAGTCTATGATTCTATGTCTGAGTCTCCAAACCTACCCATAAATTATTTCTGAGGGGTGCTTCACCACCTAAAATAATATACCACTATTAAAAATTTAAACCCACACAACCTCCTGTGTGACATACTTTTTCAGATCTCATTTCCAGACATAATTTAATCTTCTGCCACTTTGCTAGTGATTTCTCTGCTTTATTAGATTTCTTACTGTCAAGGAAAGAGGAATTTCTATTCTTGGCTTCAGCTCTTTCAGTGTTAAGCACTCAGTACTGGACCTGATACCTATGGAAATTAATGGAGCATCTTTTTCTCCAGCAGGTTTAGAAGCAGGTCCAGGTTCTAACGTTCAAAGATCTGAGAGGGACAAGGGTGGTCTTATATCACATGGGTAAAGCAGAGATGTGGTGCTGAGCTCTTTGTCCTGAGCCAGACAAACTCTTAGGCATGAGATTAACTTCAGCAGTCCAGTGGGTATGTCAGACTCTAGATGTGTAACTCATTTGGATGCAGACTGTTCAAATCTAGGCAACAAAACATTGCCCTGAAAAAAACAAATATTCTTAAGAACAACCTGATTTTCAAAAGTATCAGCTACTTAGTATCTCCCACAAACTTCAGTCCTGCCAATCCACAGTGCTTCTGAAGATACACTATATGTGATCTTTCACGTGACTGTTAAGAGTTGGGTGTTTTCAGTATGACACATGGTGAGGCAAGCTGTTGTATGCAGAAAGCAATGGGGCAAACATACTTCCAGTTAAATTAAACCCTTCCCTTTCTATGTGATTTTTTTAAATATTAAATTATATTCATAATTATCTGTGTAGTGCTATTCCTTGCCAATCTTGTTAGAGTACATGCCTGAGGTCATGCTGTCAAAGCCAGCAGATGCTTGAATGAATGCATAGACCTTTGCGTGCGACACACAAGGGAGAAGTTTGGGTGTGCAAATTCCTCTTCCAGCCTCTTACAATCAACTTTACCCCAGAAGTCACTTAATCATATTTTCATACATCTACAGTGCAGAAGGCATCCTTTGAACTGGTTGTCTATGCTTCCTTTAGAGTCACAGAGAGAGTCACTTCTTGGGAGTGACTTGCCTGATCCACTTCAGACATTGAACTTGGATTGTGCACACTTTTTTTAGGAACTTTATGTCATTTTTATTCCTGGCAAAGCTAAAGACCAGGATTCCTTCTACTATGAAACCCAAGAGAAAAGCTGGTCCCATGGATGGAAAAGAAAATGTATTGGCAGATGATTTATAAGACAAATACAATCTGCAGTTTACCTTCACAAACTTCTCAGAAGGAGCAAAACATCCCACGCAGAGGGACATCAGGATCCAGCCCCTGGCATGGCTGCTTTTGGATGGGTTCTGGGTCAGCTGCTTGCAGATTTGACAATAGATTTCATCCCTGCAATAGGAATCAAAAAACCCAATTAGAGTTAAAGAGGTAGTGGTTTTCAACACGAACAGAGATAGAGCCAGACCCACCATCGGCACTTGATTGGTAGGTAAAAGTTCATCTTAGCATCACAAGGATATTAATTTAACTGTACTAATGATGGTGACCCTGATCATTGCCTTATCTCCAAAATGCCATCCATCACCTGTCCTGTAACATCTGCTGAGCCTCCCCTGTGCTTCAGCTGAGATTTCCCAGAGCTGACTGCCACTGCTTAGAGAAAGAGAGAAATAAAAAGGAGTCTCAAGGTTCAAGGAAGCTCAGTGTCACCTCTGGATGATGGAGTCTATTCTGGCTTCTTGCAGACATCTCCCAGCAATACCATGAGAGTGTCCTAAATTAACTTCTATAGAGGACCATCAGCTGGGAGTCTTCATTGACTTGCTGCTCCTCTTGATACACCTGAATTTGCCCTTTTTGGAACTATCAGCTCCAATAGAGGTCAATGTTCACCCAGCTTCTATGTCCAAACAGGTACATTGACAAGTATCTCAATTTGGGGTTTGATGTCTCCTTTAGACTTCAACCTTAGCCGTCTACATGCAAAATGAGTGATAACAGTACTTCCTCATCTACATGGGAGGCAACAAAAGTGTTAGCCACCCTGTTACACTGACAACCCCTATGGGACACTACCAGGTCTGCCTTCAGAGCAGACTTCATGCAGAAAAGTAAGGCTGTTTCATGGTGAACTGTGAAGATAAATGGAAAATTAGAGGAACTGGTCAGCAGATAAGGATGCTAACGCTGTGCCTGCAGTGTGAGTGAAAAGAGCGTGAGACTACATAAACAAGCACTGTATTATAACACACATAAATGGGCTAAACCAAAGACATACCACTGGCCTTAATTTCGCATTTTCCAATTTTCAAATGCTTAATTTAGCAACTGAAATGAGTTTGCATTTTTCATCAGTATACCATCAGAAATAACCACACAACCAAAAAAGATCTAAATGGTTAAACAGAAAACAAAGAGTAATGAACAGTAAGAGTGAGCATTAAAAAACCCAATCCAGTAGCCCAATACACTTTCCAAATGCACTTTCCAAATGCACTTTCCGAAGCATTTGAGTCCCTTTGCATGCTCTTTCCACCAGGCCTGACATGGGCAGTAATAAACATAGAAACATAAAATCATATAGGTTGGAAAAGACTCTTAATCAAACATGATCCAGCCCATATTATACAACACAACTAGAAAAATGATATGAGAGCTTGGTAAATCTGCACACAATAGTGAAATCATTCAGACAAGGATAGCTCAAGGAAGAAGGAATGAAAAGAATGGCGTGTTTATGCCTTTGTCTTGATTTCTAACCTTAAGGCTGGCCTGAGGATGCCATTACCAATAATGAAATGGAGCTTCTCCAGGTTGGAGGTAGGTCGGTCTTCAAGCATACTATTACCCTGGAGCGTGGACTCACCATCATGAAGTCTCTTTGTCACCTGCCAACCAGACACATTGCTCTCTTTCAGTACAGCTAGTTACTATGTCCCCCCAACCCCATCCCCATTGCAAATGTGTGGTGGTTCCCCAGGAGGACTCCTCCATCAACCAGGAGGGGTACCAAGAAGTTTTAGCACTTTATCAGTGATGGGAGGGTGTGACTTTGTTGGCTTTAATCACATACAAGTGAAGCTGAAAATGGTCCTGTCTAGTCACACTCCCACCAGCTTGGTCTTTGCACAGGGTTTACAATGGCACCCTTGCATCCCCATTCTGAGATAATTCTACATCTGGGAGAGGGCCACTAAGGATTTTAGGAATAACCCCAGCTTATTGCCAAGAAGGATGTGTCCCTTTAACTCAGTCATATGAAAAAAATCATTAAAACACCAACAAAATGGACCCATTCCCCATGCTAATGATGCAGCTGGAAGTGCATAAGCATGGTACAGTTTGTGAAAACAGGGATAGCATTCGTCCGCCTACCAGCTCTCTGTCTCCCAGCTAGTCAACCCAGTCTCCATTTAGAGCCACAGGAGAAAGATGGCGATTTCTAGAATGTATTCAGAGCCACATTAGGGTAAGATGGATTTGGTCCTATTTCTCTCCACTGACCCTAAAGAGAAGGTGGGTGACTACCTCAGAGAGCATTCTTCACTCTCTCCAACAGCTACAGCCAAGTGAGATGGTGCCTGCTCTGCAAATGGACATGGCAGTGTGTAAAAGAAGACTGAATCCATGTTTTTGCATTGCTTTCAACCACCCACCCAAAAGATTTATTGCTTCTTGCTCTTTTGAGAGGGGATTTTCAAAAGCTCTTAGTTTGGGCTAACTGCTCCTGTGGGGAGTTTTGACGCTGGCACTGGAGGGAAGCAGAGGATGGGTGAGAGCATTTGGAGACCCCACCTCTGCTACCTATGCCATGGTGGAGGGCAGGAATCTAAAAGCAGGGATAACATTCAGACCATCACAGAGTGGTGAGAGGTATCAGCAGCTGGATGGAGGGCTGTGAAAGAGGGGAGGGAAGGTGCTGGATGGATGGAGAACGGGAGCCGAGGGGAGGCCGGCGCGAGGTGCAGAATGACTCAAGGAGACACGGGAAGCCAACCTTTCCCCTTAAACACTCCTTAAATCTTTCAGGCAGAGAGACAGGTAGCGCCAAACCCAGAGGAGGGCTGGTTCTATGTTGTCTAGGGAAAAGCAGAAGAGAGTCAGAGAGGGCTGCAGACAATCCAACGGCACTTGTGCTGCCAGGCGGCCAAGCGTCTCCTCTCACCTCCTCCGTCAGTTTGGATTTCTTCTTGAGTGTTAAGGAGACCAGTTTGTGCCGCACACTATTCTTCTTGTGCCCGTCAATGTGAGTACTCTGCAAAGCAAGAGGCTTGAATTCAACACGTGGAGACACAAAGCCCTGCCAAGTACGTGCTCTCCCTGCCTCCTCTGAGCTCCTGCAAAAGACCATTAATCCTGGGCAAAGAGTAAGATATTTCAGAGGCTGGTGGGAACCATATTCCTGTGCCCCCTGATAACCCAAGTCTGATTCTGAATTTTGTATATACTCCCTGATCAATGAGCCTTCTTTGGATCAGAATTACATATTACAAGATTACACTTCATATATCACTTACATATATCAAAATTACTCTTCAAATCAAAACTAAATCATGTCTCAAAAATTTACACTGAGAAAAGGCTGACTCCGAGTCAACCTACGTCCACATATAAGCTATATAACATTCAGGCTTGTTCCTACATCACCAATAAGATGAGAAAGACCACTCTGTGAGATGAGACATTTACACAGCAGGTTCATGAGCTGGAAGTCACCTAGACAGGGATTCATGTGTTACCTGTTGTGCTTCCATCACTGTGAACCAGCTCTATTGGCTCTATCAGATTTCCCAGAAGAATGAATTTGATGTGGGACAGACCCAGGCACTGACTACCTATCATCAAGTTACTGTTGGCTTTTTACTTTTAGACCAACTTTATGCCAGCTGTGGGATTAAAATGGTACAGTTAATCACTTCACTTTTGGACTCCATTAACCATTGAAACAGCTTTGAAAAGACTGTGATTGTCACAGAATCCCAGCATGGTGGCGGTTGGAAAGGACCTCTGGAGATCATCTCATCCAACCCCCCTGCTAAAGCAGGGTCACCCACAAAAGGTTGCCCAGGAACACGTTCAGGCAGGCTTTGAGAGTTTCTAGAGAAGGAGACTCCACAACTCTCTGGGCAGGTGATTTTACAGCAGATCAACACTTTGAGTTCTGCAGCTGTGATGGTTTATATCAATTATAAAGACAAGTTGATACTGTAAACTTGGATTTGCATATCATCACACTCAGGGTCAGCTCAGACATGTCTCTGCACTGTTGTGCACTCTGAAAAACAGATGTAACCACAGACAAAATTTACAGCTTAAATTTTCCTTCTGTTCTGTACTACCTAATATCTCAGTTGGCCAAAATATGCCTTTTCATAATAAACAAGCAAGAAATTATAGGTAGAAGGAATGAAAGGTGATTCTTGTATATTTTTACAAAATTACAGTCCACATGAGGCTACTCTCCTTCTCAGGTAATACACTGAAAGTACTGAATGATATCATCATCTGTAACAACTAGGAAATTTGTTAATTTACATCTGCTGCAGGGGCTTGCCCAGACAATACTACAGAAAACCTTGAGAATGCAACAGTGCTGCCTAGAAAATCCCAGTACCAGGTAATATCTTGTCCTGTTGAATAAAGCCATTGCCAAGGATGAAAGCGCCTCAGTGTTATAGACAGCAATTTATCCAGAGAAATGTCTTATCTGGGGTCCTAAAATGAAGTAATCTGGTGACATCTCAGAATGCACTGAGGATGTGATAGGGATTTTTGTTGGACTTCCACAGCTTAATCCCCTAGTAACTCTTCCTGCTCCAGGATTAAGGGTGTATTTTTAATTTAGTCTCTTCTGACCCAGGGTAGATCAAAAGGAAATCCCCAAATAAAAGACTGGTGACACAGAAGACTGCACTCCCCCCATGTATTTCTGCCCTACAAGGAGGAGGAAAGAGATCCATGAAAGATATCAGGACACTTCTCTCACTGTATTGCTGTGCCATTCAGTTATCCCTGTGAAGAAGACGGGACAGGATCAACACCTGACAGACCAGCAATTGTCTCTGTGTAGCATAATTGCAAATAAAGTAGACAATCTGATTCCCTGCAACAAACCCCACAAGTTGTTTCTTTCCAACACTTCAGTATCCAACACCTAATAAAGGCATCTCTTTTACAGCAGCAACAGTTACCTCTCCTTCTCCCTGCAGAGCCTGCAGTTCCTTTTTATAGGTCTTTTTCCCAAGAGTCTCATAGATTTTTGTCATCACTGGTATCTTCTCACCACCATCACTCATGGCTGTATGATATTTCGGCTCAGGGAGATCTCCCATGAAACGGAGGATAGTGATCCATACAGCAAGTGCTGCCTATTTGAAAGGAAAGATTAACTCCATTAGCTTGCACCAGGCTAGTGGAGAGGGTGGTCAAGCCATGCCGAATCCATCAGGATCAGTGCTGTGGTCTCTCTGTACATCTGCAGGAGATAAAACACCAGTTTTGCCTGCATCATGCATCCCATATGAGCAAGCCCAGCAGGCTGGTGGCTGGCACCACAGATTCAGGCTGTGTTTATCCCATATTGAGTGTTTTTGTGCACCCTACAAGAGGCTTACTTCTCGTCTAGGAGGTGCCAGCCTTATAGAGAGGCAGTGTTTGGGAGATCCTTACCCACTGCAAAGGGGGCAGTCTCAATACAGACCTGCTTTTGTACTGCTGGCTATAGGACAAGCCTTTCTTCTCTGCACTGATGAGTATGACAAGATAAGAAGCAACTTTTCCTGATGCCAAGGAGCAGCTTTACCAGTGGTACTTGCTCAACAATTCTCATCATACTCATCCTGAGCCCAGGACACTTCATTGTCTTAAGACAAATATCAAGGCACAGAGATGGACCCATCCCTCTAATGATACATCCCTTTAATGCTCGTTGTCTTGTCAGTGCTCAAAGCATGCTGGTGAGACAATGTCTACTGACACATGTGCAGCAGATGAGGGGTGTTTTCTCCACCAAACCATGAGCACACCAGTGTCCCAAAGGGAAACTGCTGGTGTCCTTTGTCTGAAGGGTTCCCCAGGCTTGCTCCAACCCGCACTGCCCTGATTGAGGGTTTTCATCCCCTGCCTCACCAACTGGTCTCCTTCATCTTCATGGTACAAGAGAGGCTGCTTGAGAGGTCGGCGGATGTATGTGTGTGTCGTTGTGCCCTGGAAATACGTGGCGGCAAACTTGGCAAATTTGTATTCTGAAAGATCTTCCTCCTCTTCCTCGGGGAGAGGCAATGCGGCATCCAGGTCCTCTTCCTCCAGCTCTTTCTGGGCTTGCTCAAGATCCTGGTGGGGAAGGATATGTTAGGCACTCAGCATGGCTTTGGATACTGAACTACCCTTTCCCATTGGGCCTGGCTTTTTTGTCTGTCTGATTTCTATCCCAAATGAAAAAAAAAAAAACCAAAACAGCTGGAGGGAAACCCATGAAATATAACTCTAGAGGTCATGCAAGGCTCAAGTCCTGAAGGACATGCCTGTACACAGGAATGTCCTCAGAACACTAGGAGAAGCAACAAGCATGGCCCCACTCCTAGCATGGGAAAAGGGTATCCAAGAGCTAAATGTCATGAGATGTGATGAACCATGAAGGAAAAGATATCAAAGGTGACAGGTCCTCAATGATTTTATAGTGATATTGCTCCCCTCCATGCAGTAGCCCCAGAAAAGCCTGTCCCCAGCTACAGCATGGTAACCCTCTGGGGCCACACAGAAGAGCCTGGTCTTGAAGGAAGCCTTCAGAGACCCACTTTTGTATTGTTGTACTCTCCCCTGATTCATTAATGTGTTGCTAAAGCCTTTCAATACATGAATGTGATAGCCAGGCTCATGTAAGTCTCCAGTACCTCAAAGCCATTGGGTGCCTGTCCTTCCTGGCCGGGCAGTGAGGCAGTTGTCCCCAGGAATCCAAACATTTTGTCCACCATTTCTGAGTCATTCACTGGCTCGTTGCGAGCTTTCTCCATTTTTTCTAAGAGCTCTTTCTTCCGACGTGCTTCCTCCTTCTCCTTTACTTCTCTCTCTGCATCTTCCCGTGCCAGCTGGGCCAGGCGTACCTGGAAGAGGACAAGTGCAGTGACTGAACTGCTCCATCCAAAGAGCTAGCACTAAATTCTGCAAGGCCTGGCTTTAGAAAGACAGACTGCCCATGCTGGGGGCACTATACCATCAATGACTTGGAGCAAATAAGTGACATGACTGTGTCTCAGTTTACCATCTGGAGAAGTAAAAAGCAATAGCATTTTCTCCTTCCTTAGTGCCTGGTTAGGGAGTTTGATCCATGCATAGATATCTCACTGACCTAGTTTTTTTCTTTTATACAACAACCATGTATGTGCATGCACACAAACACACACACATGGAGTGTCCCAGTTCCCCCTTCAGCCTTTATACAAGAGCAAAAGCAAGTGAATAATAACTGTAATCTGTGGCATTCCTGTGCAGCAGATCAGAAATTCTGGAGCAGCTTCAAACTAGTTAGAACACAGAGTACTTCAGTGAATTAAATACAAACCACTCAAGCAGGGCAGAAATCCCTTACATATTTTTTGTCATTCTCTCTCAAAAGAGCAAAAACCAGTCCCCGGAAAACAGAGACAGAGGCTCAGAAAGAGATCAGTGGCCACATACTTGGTGTTTCTTTTCTGCTTCCTCTTTGGCTTTCTTGGCACTCATCTCCTTTCGGAGTCGTTCCTCTTCTGCCAGCCGAAGTTTCTCTGCTTCCAGGCGTCGATGATACTGGGGGAATAAACACAAGAGCCCTTCTGAATAGGCATTTACTTATTTTTTAAATTCTTCTTTGCTCTTTAAAAACTGATCCCATGAGGATGTGATTCAGAAGCATGTTTATTTTCCCCCTCCCCACCTTCATTTCCCATGATGGACCTCTCCTCCGTGATACTTACTTCCCCCCGGAGGCGCTTATAGAGCCTTCGGGCGATCATGCCCCGGGCATATGCCTGGACAGTGAGGACAGCCCAGAGGCGGTGGCGGAAAGCTCTACGGACCAGGTAGCCCCGGCATCGTGCCTGAAACTCGATGATTCGCCGGCGAGCCATGTGGTACTGCTTGTGGAGCTTGCGGGATCGGTAGAGGGCCTGCAGTCTCAGGAAGCCAATCCGCATCTGCAAGAGGGAGCAGGATGAAACCACCACACTACGCCAGGTCTCACCCATCATGAGCAGATTTCCATCACTAATCTTCTGTCACTAATCTCCTTTTTGAACAGCTGTAAATAAGAGCTACTGAAATCAGCCCCGACCAGGACAAGGCTTCGGGTTCTCCAAGATGGTGGAGAAATGAAGGCCTCCAGCTGCTGTACTGATTCAAAGCCCAGGAGAACAAATACAGTTTTCCCCCACTGAGTCCTACAGAATTTCTGGCTTTGAGATGCTTCAGGAGGTCTGGTTGGTCATGTCAAGATAGCTACAAGCCTTGAGGGTTGCTCCCATGGAGGTCCAGCATCTGTAGACTTCCTGCCTGACAGCCAAGATGCTGTTTCAAGGCAGGAAGCAGAACCCTGACCAGCTGGGAGGTGTCTATTCCTATCAAGTTGCAGGCTTGGAGGTTGCTATTGAGACATTTTAGACCCCAACACACTTCCCAAATGATCTGCTGTTGGGTCAGAGCCATATGGGACAGGGAGAGAAGAGGTACATGGACTAGGCTGGGGAGAAACCCAGATACAGTCCCACCTGGAGATGGAGTCTGTTTCTCAGAGGAAGGTGCTCTTGAGTTTTCAGTCACCTGGCAACTAGGGGAAGACTTTTAAAACCCTGAGTGACTAGATGGTGCAATGGACATGTAACTCCAGGGGAAAAGGACATCTAGAAGGTGGTCAGGTGCTCTCTTCCATGTGAATGCAAAGAATTAAGAGCAAACCTCTCTTCATCACTCCAACTGATAAAAGCCAAGCCCAACCCCTCCTACACTCAGTGGAGCATTTTGAGTCAGGAAACTCTTACATATGTCCCATCTGAAAGAGGTAAGAAGGCAGAGGTGTGAGGAAGCACCCCTGTACTTACAGCACCGTAGTTCTTCCTGCAGTTATGTCCACGCCAGTATCTCTGAATCATCAGGACTGAATTTCTCACTTTCAGGAAATTGGACCTGCAAAGACATTTCAATCACTTGCCTCTGTGGTTTGGCTGCAAGTTATCTTCATCTCCTGAGCCTCATTCTTTGGAGATTTGAAACTGAGCAGCCAGGTGGAGTAAACACTGCATTTTTGGCCTGAAAAAGTCTCCTCTCCCAGCTCTCCTTGCTTTCATAAAAAGATTTGTAGGGGCTTTCTCTGATAGGTCTCTGCAGGCAGATTCTGACAGGTTATGGGAATGGGCAGAGCAGGAGATGCTAGAATGGTTGCCTCCTTCCCCCTGTCCTGCACCTTCCTCTCACATCTGAAATATTATCACTGCCTGCTTTCCCCACTTCAATCCTAGGACCTGAGAACAGTTTCAGTCTTACCCACATGATCAAGAGCAAACTTCAGCAACACTGCCTTGCTACCCCTGCAGGCTCTTCCCATCCATTTTAACCTGGCCTGATTCTACCCGTAGACACCTAAGAGACAATTGTGTGTTAGAAGGGCTTGGGGGTCTCACCAGGATTACTGTGGCAAAGACTGCTGAGTAACACGTGCCCTTTCTGCAGTACCTTCTTAGGCACAACCTGAGTCATAGCCATGGCTTGGACAGACAAGGGTACAAAGCCCCAAGAAATGTCTCTCTTCAGAGGTGAAACCTGTGCTTGTCTGTGGCTCCTCCTCTTCTTCCATAATTGTGCTATAAGCTCCCCAGGGGCTACCTGCCCTCCTCTCAAGTCAGAGAACCACAGAATGGTGGGGTTTGGAAGGGAACTCTGGAGATCATCTAGACCAACCTACCTGCTGAAACAGGGTCACTTAGAGCAGGTTGCACAGGATCAGGTCCAAACGAGTTTTGAAAGTCTCCAGGGAAGGAGACTCCACAACCTCCCTGGGTAGCCTGTTCCAGTGCTCCATTCCTCACAGGAAAGAAGTTTCTCCTTATGTTTAAGTGGAACTTCCTGTATTCCAGTCTGTGTCTGTTGCCCCTTGTCTTATCACTGGGCACCGCTGAAAAGAGTCTGGCCCCATCAAGAGACTGGGCCCCATCAAAAGGGGTCTGGAAACTGTGTTGCAAAGGGAAGAGTCCTGAACCTCTTGGGCTTTGACGAGAGCAACATTAGTCACCGTGGATGACCCTTGTTTTCTCTACTGTTTTCCTCCAGTACTTGCTGCACAAGTACTGAGTGGTAACACATCAGGGCTCCCCTCTCCCCAGATACAAGCAGGACAGGTCAGACGGGCATTGTGGGAGTGATGCGTTCTTCAGCATCTTGCTGCTGAGTGATGCATCCCACATAGCCCACCTTCCATTTGGCAATGCACCTCACACCTACCTGTCTTTAAACCCACGGACCACCTTCTGAATGAGGATGACTTTGTCCGTGATGGCCTTGTCTCTCTCAATCTCCAGCAGCATGTCATGGTGGTCCTGTGGGAGTAAGTGACACAGCACCCATGTCTCAAGCTCTCCATCTGCTTGACATGCCAGGGCGGTGCTATGAGACCGTTCCCCAGAGGAGATGTCCAAAGTAAGTTCTTGGGACAACCCAAGTATCACAACCCCCCAACACTAACTGGGGAAATCCTAACATAAATCCTAGTGATCTCTGCCTTCATTCCCAAACAAACCAGAGCATCTAGAAGCTGCATATGAAATGCTTCGTAGTCTGAAAACAACCAGATTACACTTCCCTTCCATGCAGAGCTCCCTGCTAGTGCTCTCAGCTATGAGAGCAGTTTCCACCAGCACTGGAAAGGTTTGGGAACAAATTCCAGGCTTCCATGGCTCCCTCTAGCCAAGGCTGCATTGCCTTCATACCTTAAGGCCAAAGCAACTAAACACTGGATTTTCTTGTCCTGAGACTTTCAGATGCACCAGTCCAAGATTTCTCCTGATTCCTCCTATGCTGTTTGTAACTCATCTTTCTTTCCTGGTTGCAGCACGCTGAGCCCTGCACTGGGTGCAGCAGAGGCAGCTCCACACGTTTCCTGCTTTGCTCAACCTCATGCGGTGCCTCGCGGCCTCCCGATTTCTCTGTTTCCTGCCCTGACAGCTGTGAGATCTTGATAACAGGCTCTGGAAAGAGCCACTAGTGGGAACAGCTTCTAGGGAAGAGATGGGGGTGTTTGCACTGCTCATGGGGTTGGGGGTGAATTTAAATATAAGCAATCAGAATTTACTGCTGAGATTTTTGCTCAAGAAAATCCTTTGCTTTCAGACTACTTCCTGGCCAGCTCAGTGTCATCTTCCCAGAGCAATGCAGGAATGGGTTTGTATGGAGACATGAGAGCAAATGGGGCTGCAGGGTGCCTGCCATGTTGGACTGCTCTATGTCAGCTGGACTGATTCAGAAAAGGAGACCGTAGGCACGTCTTGGGTTGCACAAGGACATGCTGAAAGCAAAGAGAGCCTGTTGTGCTCTCAGCCCCTTTCTCTGCAGGGCTCTGCATGGACACCCCTCCTGATGCTGTGCTTTTTGGGTGAAGGCAGGAGGTGATGTTGAGCAGCTCAGCCCAGGAAGGAAAAAGCTGTGCGCTGTATGTGTATGGGTATGTGTGTGCATCAGTGCTGGCAGAGTGTCAGGACTTCTTCCTGGCCACAGCTTCCTAAACTGGCTACAAATACCTTGCATTGGCCCAGGTTCTACCCACTGCCACACCACCCCATAGGGAAAGGACATCTTGTTATGGAAAGGGAATGGTAGGAGATCCCTTTGCAGGAGAGGGTCCTACATGGCAGGGGGGAATGTGGAGAACCACCTACCTTCAGGAATATCTTTGTCTTGCCAATCTGCCAGTCATCATCCTTCCCAAGTACTGCTTCGGCAATGCGTTGGCATGTCCCACGCAGGTCACCCTGGTAGGAAAGAAGGTGGGATTCAATGGGACCATCCTCACCCATCACTCTTACCAAGTCTAGTTGGGACCTTTTCTAGTCTCAAGTCCAGCAGTTTTCTGCTAATGAGGTTCCCAGGGCTTTACTCACAACACATTTAAGGTGAAAGGCTCAGTATGGCTACCTGTCCCTGCCGTTCCCATAAGCATTTTTCCTTCACTTGGAAAGCGCAGATCATCAATGTAACATATGGGGATCAAATGTTGCATAATTGCTTTTGTAGAGGATGAAATATCTCTGGAGAGGATGTAGAGGATGAAATAGCTCTGGAGAGCCCATCAGAGAGCAACAATTAACCATGGAAGAAGATGCTCACCTGCTTGTATGCTGGTTTCACCCCAGGCATAAGCACCCGGTACCGGTCCACGAACTCCACAAATGTGTAGCGGATGGGGTAACCGGCTCGGCGGATCCGGATGGTCTCCATCATCCCTGAGTACCTCAGCTGACGGACACACAGCTCCCGGTCAAACAGCTGGGGAGGTTACAGGACATCTTGGTTTGATTGCACATCTTGGCCTGGATTGGCCGTAAGAGAGTGGGGATTCTGAAGAGTGTGGGCAATAATGTCAAGCATCCACCAAAATCCTTCACTTAGTGGACCCAAGGCCATAGGACTGTTGGCTGTCATGGGTCTGATACTATGAACTGCTGAGCGTGTTTCAGTCACTCCATTTAATTCCTGCTTGCAAGACTGTATGTGTCCTACACATTATGCAAAGCACTGAGAGGAGAACTGGAGAGCACAATGCAATGATGAACATCACCTTGGGAAAATGGGCATTGATGCTGTATCTACAAGGGTCAAAAGATATAGTCACCCTTGCAATGGCCACTAATGCTCATTAACTTCTGACCACCACTCTGAGTTTTACTTGCATGATCACAGCACTCCTGTATGGGCAGGAAAGTACCATTTTGCAGGCAGAAGAAGCAGAGGACCATATCAGTGAAGTCTCAAACACTCAAAGGTCTTAGGGTGCCTATACCAGCTGATCTAAGGGTAGGTGACACCCTGAAGTCACCCAAAGGAAGAGAGCAGCCTTGGAGATGCTGAGGCTGTGAGATAAGCCTGTTAGCATCAAGCCATCCTGTATGCAGGAGGACATCCAAGGAGCTTGAAAAGAAGAGGTGAGAACTGAGAACAGCTGAAGGTTTTAGGGAAAGGACAAATCTCAGGCCAGCATCTATGGCTGCTCCTGACAAGCAGTGGACAGTTTCAAGGCCAGACAGAGGACGTGGGTAACCCAGTCCTTGCAGATATTTGCTAATAACCCTGTCCACTCTCCCTCACTTTGGGTGCTTCACGGTGGATAATAAATGGTGCTGCTAGATGGGAAGATCTGCTGAAGCAAAGGGAGGCTCAGGAAAATCTCTTCCATGCCTTAATGCATTGAGGAGGATCCCCAAGCCCCTAAGAGCAACTTCTTGCAGCCTGATGCTGTCTGCTGGGAGCACCCAAAAAGCATTCAAACCAAGTCTAAAATAATGTGGTGCTGGCACACGACAGTAGGTTGGGGCAGTAAATCCCAGCCTGGGACAAAGAGTTTCTGCTAGGGTGTTATTCATCTGCCCTGCATGCAGCTGTCTGAAATGTGAGCATCTGCTCATGTACAGATATGAACATCTAAAATTTGAGTCACTTAGGCTCCCCCTGGAATAAGTGAGGAAAGATAGGTATGTGCCTGTATCTCACATACCCTTGTATCTCAGATGCATCTCCTGGGGCAGAAGGATCTGCCCTTTGGATGCATCCATCTCCCCATCCTTGGAGGGAGCTTTTTGACTAGCTCATGGCAGCCACTTAACCATGAATGGGCTAGAGTGACGTGAGACAGACCCTGAACCCTGAAGAAGACAACAGATGAGCAAGGAAAAAGCAGAAAGTAGCATCATCCAGATTTGGTCTCAAGACATCCCTGTTTACTTGTGGGTATTGGGAACAAGAAAGGTGCAGAGAGCAGAGATGTTTTTCTCCGTCTCCCCCTGCCATACACAGAAGGGTATGTGAGGGATTGTGGGCTTGCAAATAACCCTCCAGAGTTTGTGGTTCTCTTGGACTAACCAGAACAACAAAGTAATGCTCAGAAACAGCACCATGGGACAATGTACAGACCCAGAGAACTCCAACCAGCATCCCAATGCAAGCAATTTGTTTTTCCCCCAAAGCACATTTTAGAAGGAAGCAAAAGGTTTAAAATAACATAAAGTAACAAACAGTCAGGACTTTCCATTGACCTTTCACTTCCCACTATCCCATTTCCTATCACTATCAGTACACTTTCCTTCAAAGCCAGGGACAGAAAATGAACTCCCAGAAAATCTTCTTTTGTAATCACCCTGCATAGTACTGTGAACCATTTTCTGAGACTTTTTTTTTTTTTTTTTTACTTTGTATTATTAGATCAAGGCCAAAAATAAATCTAGGAAGAAATCACTTTTCCTATCATGTAACACTACAGTGTCTGATTCTGTCTTAGCTCATCCACTCATTACTTTAATAGGGATATTAATTTTGCTTTGTCTGATTCTTTCAAGCTTACAGATGTTTTTATGTCCCACTGAAAGTTTTGTAGATAAATGGGATGGACAGAGACTTATGGATTGGCGCTTGCAAGAGCTGGTGAAATACAGACTTCCTACACAAAATATCATACTGAAGCCCAGAGGTTGATGTGTAAAGGCAGCTCAAAGTCAGGGCAATGGGAATAATTTTTTAACATCAGTTCAGGATGTACACTGATTTCTCAACATCACCCATGTTCTTAAAGAAGGCCTTCTTTTGATCTCAGCTCATTGATAATCTCAGATCAGACGTATTGTTAAATATTAACCCAAAGTATTCCATTAACATGCTATTAGGTGCTTTTTTTTGTGCTCACCAAAACCAGAAAAAGGGCACAACAAACCCCTCTGAGAGAGCCACCAAATCTTTCACCCTGTATTATGTTAGGGTCACTGAAAAGCAATAATAAATTTAGAACACTGCTTGTACATAACAGCTCTGAAAGTCAGTATTTTCTGCTTTTTTTCACTCATTTTATCTTTGCTAATGAACATTGACTTTAGATAATTTTCTAGCTCCGACTAGATTAACTGCTACTGAAATGCAAAGGCATGGGCAAAATGATTCACAGAAACAAATAGCTGAAGTTATTATTAACTAAAGCTCATTCTCCCCAAGCGGCATCACTATTAAGAGTGGCGAGCAACTAACAGTGATTGTTAACAGCACCAAGGTCCAATCCTGCAAGATGCTGACAGTAGGATTGGCATGTTCAGCACCTGCCTTATCATCTACCTTTAGCTGCAGTATTTGGAGTTCCCTCCATGAGCAGTTTGTGGTCAGAGGGATTTACAGCCTCCTTCTTCCCTTTCATTTGCTCCATGAAGTTTGTCCCAGAGTGTTCATTGTTTTTGAAGCAACTCTCTGGGAGTCAGAGCAAAATGATTCCTCTCATCTTTCCTCTGTGTGATTTTGTCTCCTTTTTTCTCTCCTTTTAGAACTGTGCTTTCACAATTGGTGCTAAAAAAACCCAGCTGAAATAATCTAATGGGGTGAAATGAGTGAGATCCCTTGAGAGCAAAGATTCTGTAGAAAACACCCATGGGAAGGGGAATCACTTTTAGGAAACATTTGAATACTGCTGTAGGACTAAACCCAGGGCCCTACAACTCAGCCTGTCTCTTGTAGCAAGTTGCCTATCCCCTGTGGAAATCCAGAGACATTTCCTATAGCAGAAAGAGCTACAGGGTGAGTTCCTTAAGGTCATCCTTGGGAAGAAAGGCAGGGACAGGAGCTCCCCTCTGCAAAAAGTTTTGGGGTGCTGTTGGGTTGTAAAGCAAATGCTAGATTTTGCCAACCCTTTGGTGACCCCCTTGCTTGCAGAACAGGCTGTGGGTTGGTTTTCTAAGCACCCAGGGTCAATCTTGACTCCACTGATGCCCAAAGGAGTTTTGCTGTTAGCTACAGACAGAGTAACCCTATGGGCAGTTCTGTATGAAAACCATCCAGGAGAGAAAATTAGGACTTACCATGGGCTTCTTGTACTCATTGGGCTTGATGCAGCGTACAAAAAAGGGCTGGCACACGCTGAGAGTCCTCATCAACAGCTCCAGGGACCGCTTGAACTGGCTGCTGAGCGTTGGTGAGCGCTTCCTCGTCTCTGCTCCCTGCAAGATCGCAGTGGAGCAAGCTCAGGAAATGAAAGGATAACAGTGCCTTTCCCCTTTGGCCATGTCCCCAGGAACCTCCCACGACAGCTGGGGCCAGAGGAGGGAGCAGGGACAGAGGTGGTTGAATGTTGCAGCAGGAGAGGGGCAGGGCAGAGCCAGCGAGCTTGCAATGGCCGGGCTCTGGCAACCTGCTCCATAAGCCTTTACCCAGGGAGGAGAAGTGCCATGTCTCAATTTCTCCTGCTCAAACCTTCCTGTGTGATTGGCAATCCCATCTGCCCTGTGCAGAACCATGAGGAAGATATGCCCATGAGATGAAACAGCCTTTTCCAGGCCAACAAAAACCTCTCTATTGCAGCTTGGGGTGATGCATCTGCCCTGGGATCCTCTTTGGGAATGCTTGGGCTTCCCTGTCCCCATGCGTTGAAGCATGGTCATGCCAAACACTCTGTCATGGTTCCTGTCAGGCTGAGCCCCTTCTGCTCCCTGAGTTGTAGGACCAGAGGCCCATGTAGGGTAAGAAAACAAGCCAGGGCCACTTTTGTTGCAGAATGACTCTGCAACAGCTCCAGAAATTTCTGTTAAGGCCTATACTCCTCAGCCTGTACTACAGGGAAAATCTGAGTTGTATTTGTAAAAGAGTATTAACTAGGCTAAATGAGGTGACTATTCAGGGTAAATCAGGATGATTTTGAGTATTTTGCTTGGTTTAACTCCCTTGGTTAAATTAATAATACAATCTCCACTTTAGGGAAAGAGTTTCTAAAGCAGAATGGAGGTGTTTCCCTGAACAGCCCCTTCTTCCTGCCCTGGGAGGACCTTGTTAAATGACCTCCAAACTAAGGAAGCCTTCAGCTCATTTTACATGTCAGTCACTGTTACTTGAGCTCATCACACAACAATGTGCTGTGCGTCTGGTAGGGTCTGGTGTTTAAGCTGCCTTTGTGGGGCGAGAGGTACTGCTGGTGGGCTGGAGGAAGAGTTGGGCACCAGGATAGAACTCCCTCCAAGTGAAAAATAGGGCAAACTGTGACATGACCTGATGGCCAGGAATTTCCCAAAGGGAGGATTCCAGCAGGATTTTAATGCATTTTTTCCTCCAAACATCTTCTTTGCAGGTGGTCAGGCCATGTGTGGAGTCACAAAGTCCCCATTTGCAATGGCTCGCTGTTATGTTTTCCAAGGTGGTGAGTTTGATTTCTAGTTTTGATGAAATCTGTACATTTGCTTCATTGTGTAGCATTAATAACCTGTCAGGCAACATTCTCACCCCCCCTAAACCTGAGGAATTTCACTGAATCACAGACTAGTTTGGGTTGGAAGGGACTATAAATATCATCTAGTCCAATACCCTTGCCATGGGCAAGGAATTTGCACAGCTCAGGTTGGATATGATGTTGAGACAAATCCAATCAACACAAACACAAAGTGATCATGGAATTCCAACAAGAGAAAACTCAGCTCATGCACACACCAGAAAAAACTGGCCTGCTTGTTGAGAAGAGCATGGGGGGCTATCAGTGATCTCTCCCAGCAAAATCTGCCCCTGAAGAATGAATTGGTAACAAGTCTAGAGTAATTAATGGATGCAGCTGCTACCTGCAGAGCACTGTAGAGTTTGGTGCTCACAATCTGTCACAGATTTGATGAGGAATAGGCTGTTTCAGCAATAATCCTGGTTTGGATAGGTTTGATTAATATTTTCTTACCACTTTGCTAATTATGTGAAAGGAGTCACCTCTGTGAAATGTGAAAGGATAGCCACAGGACATAGAAGCAGCAACAGATTCAGGAGCAGGGCTGGAAGTTGGTAGCAACTGCATGTTAGTCAGGTTTGTCAATTTAGTCTTGGCTGGGAGAGGTCATTTTTCAGCCGTAGTGCTAGGAAGGGTGCAAGACTTTGTACAAGGGTCTACAAGGGAATGCAGGAGTGGTTTGCTCCCAGGAAGTAAGATCTGCCTCTCTACATTTTTGATGCTTTTTACATTTCTTCCTTACATCCACCCAGTTCTGGTAAAAAGCAGTGGTGCCATCTCCTTCCTTACACTTGAGGGCTTTTTCCTGAGAGGGGCTGGTGGGAATGGACAGTGTCCAGAATGCATCTTGTCTTCCTAGCCAAATTGTCAGAGTAGTCTGGTCTCTTCCTGACAAGACTGCACCATCCCATCCATTCACATCCTTCCTGGGCCTGACATTTGTGCTCAGATCCTTCTTAATGGTGGGCACCAGCCACATAGGAACTAACCAGCTACTAACCAACTACTAACTCTCAGATACCTCGGGTGAGTGCTTTGCATCAACCTCCTCCTGCAGGGACAGGGTGACACCACTGAAGTCATCGTGGTTCCTCCTGTCTCACCTCAACACCAGTGTGGGGAGAATCACACCTCTTCCCTTATTCCAACAACATGTCATCAAAAAAAATGAGTGGAGGAGCCTGTCAACACAAACTAGCAAGGTGATGAAAACACAGGTTTTACTGCATAGGAGGAGCATTTTTTATCTCAAACCAGATCCAGTTCCCACAGCCTGAAGCAGAAAGCTCAACACATTCTTCTTTTCTCCTGGCCAGACAAGTCTTAGCTTTCAGACTCTGAGACTAGCATCTTTGGGACACAGGCTATCTCTTCACTGGTGTCCATACAGAGTCCAGCACACAGGAGGACATGATCTGTGTGTCATGGGGAAGGACAAGCAGGATTCACAGGTGCTTTAGCCCAGACTGGGGCACTGAATAATCACTCAGCGTGTGCAGCATCAAAGGGAAAAAAAGAGGAAGATAAAAATAAGAAAAAGAAGAGAATTACATGATCTACAGAGAAGCACCGTTTCAAAAGAGAAGCTCAGAAAGATGTGCAGTCCAGCATGGCTTTCGGACATGCTTCAATACCCCCTCTTTCTGCCACATCAAGCCAGTCTGGCTTTAGAGATGCAGAGATGTGTGTGGCTATTTGCAGTAACATAAAGACAAAAGTCAAGGCAGAACATCAGGAGCAGGACACAAGAGGATGTTCCTACAGCATGACATCCCCCCTAGCACAGCTGGAGCTTCAGAACATTTGAACACATTTAGGTACTTATGTGTCCAGGGCTGAGAAAGCAATAACCAGTTTGGCCTATCTGCATCCTATGAGTTCAGTGGGTTAGGGTGGACTTAAAATTATGTGAAGCAGGATGGTCTTAATGCAGACCCAGAGCTCCAGCTAGGCAATCACCAGGGGTTTGGTTTTTTTTTTCTTCGTAACATTCAAATCAAGTAAACAGAAGCAAGGAGAAAACTAAGTACAAGGAGAAATATTGCTAAGACAGAAATGGTAGGAGCCACTCCTGTTGTCCTTCTGCACTGTCTCCTCCTGCTTTAAAGGGAAGGCTGCATGGTGCACCAGGATTGCTGTGCTCATCCAGGGAGATGACTAAGTCATCCAGGGAGATGGTGACCTGCTGCAGTGGGAATGGAGAAAGATCATAGAATCATAGAATGTCAAGGGCTGGAAGGGATGAATTGCTTAAGGTGATTTAGAGAGGGAGAGAGAAGCATGAGTCACCAGCAATGTTCTGGGGAAAGGTTCAGGACAAAGGACCATACTCCCAACTCTTTAGGATGAGAAGAAGTCACTAAACTGGGCCATGGCAACCTGATGTGCTGTCTCTCAGCCTTTTTTCTGAAGTCTGAGAAAAATTATGATCTTTGTTTTGATATATGAAATGTCACACAGGTGGCCTCCACTTGATCACTGAAAGTTGAGGCCCCATCACAGCAGCTTCTGCAGTAACATATAGTGAAGAGACAGACTCTATCCTAAAGAGAGTGCATTCTGGAAAGTGTCTTCAGATGTAAAGTTGACATGGGCTATCTAACAGTGTCAAGTGTCACTATTTTGAGCTAAACCCCCAATTTTATAAAACTTACTGATGTTGAGAAATAATTTTTAGCTTGGACATTCCACCCCTTGACTCATTGCCTAACAAATACAATCAATTATTAGTCACTAGGAAACCTAGAAAACACAAGGCTATATTATAAAAAAAACTGTGACTACAGAAAAAATAAAAAAGCCCATCAGTGCTATGCCTCCCATTTCCCTGTCTCTCCTGTTGACTTCAGAGAAAAAGAGTGGCCTAGGCATTTCTGATAGATTTTGTACAATTCTCTTCTGGATTTACTCCCATCATATCCTAACTCAGGAAGGATTTGTTTATTTGTTTATTTGTTTATTTGTTTATTGTGGCATTGCTACAGCTCTAGAGCAGGGCCCAATGAGATGTTGCATCCAAACATTTGGCAATC
>JAAGNO010013574.1:48773-62466 GCA_033439905.1 Ceryle rudis | reverse complement strand
TTTATTTGTTTATTGTGGCATTGCTACAGCTCTAGAGCAGGGCCCAATGAGATGTTGCATCCAAACATTTGGCAATCATGATACAGCAGAGATGGAGTCCAGCTCTGGAATAAATGGCTTTCGGTCATTTTGGGTCAGATCCCCCTCATTGGAATTCCAATTCCAAACATCCAATACACTGCAGAGGTATGAAGGGTTGAAGTTCAGCCCCATGCAAGGATCTGATTCTTGAAAGTCAGGTCTATCTCCAAGACAATCCTCTGGCTATCAAAAAGATTTGTTGTTGAAATGTGAGCAGAGTCACAAAGTTTATGTTACAAACCCTTTAGCACACAGTATGATACCCTATGGTCAAATAACAAGAAAGGTTTGGGAAGGTATCAGAACCAGTCAGGAGATGAGATGCAACAGAAAAGACCTAAAAAGGTGCCAAGAGCCTGTTTGGATCATCATGGCAAGGTTCAATATTAACTGTGTCTTAGAAGACTTGGATTTGAGTTCTCCCCTGAACAAGAACTAAACCCCTCCTGATAATGATGGCATTTACAGCCCAGAAATGCAATCCAGGAGTCTCTCTTTGCACATGAACTGTCAGCTTTCTGCCCTAGAAAGGGCAAAACAGGGCCAGATTTGCAGTTGCATGGAGGAATAATGTCCTGCTGAAGCCAATGGTGGCACCATGATAAACAACAGTGAAATCCCACAGATGATCCATCTGAAGTTAATGAAAATGACTCAAATATCAGAAAAAAAACCCAACAAACCCAAACTCAAAACTTAGGCTCGGGCTGGTTCTGATTTTATCCAAACCAAATTCCCATCATTGTAAAGCTCTTTTGAGTTGAATCCTAGAAATAAATGATGCAGTCATACACCTGTATCTCTTCCACAAGCTATAAAAATGCTATCTGTCACACTGTCCGCTTGAAATGGATCCTCTATAGATAGTGAAAGAGGAGGAATAAACTAACAAGAGCAAAGCACAATCCTTGCCAAGGAGAGGTGAATATACAACAGAGGAACTCATGTATTCAGTTTACCTTTGGTGTGGGTGTGGGCGACTGGCCAAATGTGCTGGATGCATAGCCACAGAGAAACTACATGAAGCACAGGTGAAAAAAAAAACCACAACACAAAAACAAACAAAACAGAGACAGAGAAGAGTAAATAGTGAAAAGAAGGATAACCAAAATGGGAGCCTGACATTGTTAGTCTTGGAGGTCCAGCTGTTAAAATATATTACAAACAAAAATGTATTAATTCTTAGATTTTTGCCTATCCCCCTCCTGGCTTTTCCCCATTGTCTCCATGTTCACATCCTCCAAGCTGAGGAAACCACCACTGTCCAGCTCTTGCTTCCTGGAAACAAAATGTCTTCTACACCTTTTAACCTCACTTGTTATCCATCCAGTTTCAGCCATCCCCACTCCTCTCCCTTACATGTCCCTGCTCTCCTGCAACCAATGCTCTCGATATACAGTGGTTGCGAAGATGCTTGGAAAAAACAAATTTTCACAAAAATTCTGAAGAAATCTCCCCCTTCCTCCCTAATTTCAATCCAACAAATCAGACATTTTCTACAGAATCAAAATTTCTGCAAAGGGGAAAGACCTCAGATTTCCTATTTGTATTTCCCTTCACCGTTTTCCATCCTTCACTACTCCTTCTACCTGTTCCTCAAGCAAGCAGCACTGTCAGACTGTACTGGCTGATTCCTCAGAGTAACAGTGTACAGTTCTCACTGAATCCATCATTTCACCTGGCACTGCTCAAAGCAATATTCCTAATTGATAAACACATGCAGATAGACTTCCATCATGATGGGCATGCATAAACCGGGCTTCACAGTCCTGTGTGCTCCAGCAATACCCAGTTCACTGCATGGGTTTCATTGTGCACAAACATGAGGTCTCTCAAGGGACCTCAATTTTCAGTTACTACAATACTCAAATATACACTCTTGACTAGTTTCAGATTTTTCTCATCTGTGCCTTTCTCTAGTTTCTGACCTATAAGGAACCTATTTGAATGAATGAATGAATGTAAAGCAGATATGAACTTGCTCATCACTGACTCACAAAATCCTACAAAGTCATCAATAAGCTCCTGAGGACCAAAGCTTGGAAGCTTGTGAGCAAAATGCCTCGTTGTTTGTTTTAGCCCTTAGCATAGCAGCACCTTGTTGTTTTTTAAGGGAAGATGTAAGATTCGATTGACCCTTCCTGAGTGTCTCTGGAAGGTTTCTCCATGGATTGTCTCACAGATGCTTGGGAAAGGCACGTATATTTCCAATAAGAGGAACTCAGCTTGGGTACGAGTGGCTGGAAAGCTGCCTGGCAGAAAGGTACCTGGGGGTGCTGGTTGACAGCTGACTGAATATGAGCCAACACTGTGCCCAGGTGGCCAGGAGGAGCAAGAGCATCTTGGCCTGTATCAGAAATAGAGTGGCCAGCAGGAGTAGGAAGGTGATCACGTCCCTGTACTCAGCACTGGTAAGACCACACCTGGAGTACTGTGTACAGTTTTGGGCACCGTGGTGTAACAAAGACATAGAGGTATTGGAGAGGGTACAGAGAAGAGCAACAAGACTGGCTGGGGGATTGGAGAACATGTCCTGTGAGGAGAGGCTGAGGGAATTGGGTTTGTTCAGTCTGGAGAAGAGGAGGCTGAGAGGTGACCTTATTGTTCTCTGCAACTACCTGAAAGGAGGTTGTAGAGATGCAAGTGCTGGCCTCTTCTCCCTTATAACTAATGACAGGACAAGGGGAAATGGCCACAAGTTGTGCCAGGGGAAATTCAGATTAGAAATGAGGAAAAAATTATTTACTGAAAGAGTAGTTAAATATTGGAATGGATTGCTCAGGGAGGTGGTGGAGTCACCATCCCTGGAGATATTAAAAAAACAAGTAGATGTGGCACTTCAGAGCATGGGCTAGTGACCATGGAATTGTTAGGTAGAAGGTTGGACTTGATGATCCTGGAGGTCTTTTCCAACCTTGATGATTCTATGATTCAATGATTCTAAGAAGAGCCTTTACCCCATCTCTTTGCTGCATGCAGCCAATTCCCATAACCCATGCTCACCTACTCCTTCTTTTGGGGAATGGGTGTCATAGAATCATAGCTTTGAGTTGGAAATTACCTTAAAGATCATCTAGTTCCAACCCTCCTGCCATAGGCAGAGACACCTTCCCCTAGACCAGGTTGCTCAAAGCACCATCCAGCCTGGCCTTGAACACTTTCAGGGATGGGGCATCTACAGCTTCTCTGGGCAACCTGTGCCAGTGTCTCACCAGCCTCACAGTGAAGAATTTCTTCCTAGCATCTAATCTGGATCTATCCTCTTTCAGTTTGAAACCATCACCCCTTGTCCTGTCACTACAATTTTAACAGTATCAGGATAGGAACCTCATCCTATCAACCCCTTTTAAGAAAGGAGCTGCAAGGATTGTTGAATTTTGGTGGAAAACAATGGCAAAATCATCTCTTCCCTATGCTGGATCCTGCTTTTATGAGCAGTCTGCACGGTGTTTAGGGGATTTGTGCTCTCCCAGGTCACACTAACACTGCATGATTAGGGGAGCTGGTACACAGTGTTTGCTCCTCTTCCAGTACCATGCTACTCAGGTTACAAAACTCTCATTCAAAAAAGAAAATCAGAGATCTTTAAAGTATCAAAGCTCAGGGACTACCACTTAGGACAGAATCTGAAGAAGTTTAATGGATCTATATATAAAAAAGTATATTTCAAAAAAAGTGCTTTGTTGCTTTAAAAGGTCTCAGTTCTCAGGTCCTAGACAACACCCAGGCGAAAATCTCCATTTTGCTATCATATACTTCCAGCATCTTTTGAAGATGCTTGGTAAGTGTCCTTGTGAAGAAGTCTAGGTGACTAAACCTGGGAGCTCTCTCTCATTGATTCCCCAGAGTGCACCTCTGCTCTGCTCAAACAAGCAAGAAATCATTTCCAAGGTGAACTGTGAAGCTTTACCAAAGATAAAAGGCAGTGAGAAACAAGCAATAAAAAGCAAAATAAATGGCAGTACTGATACTAAGGGAGTTAGCACCTAGTTCAGAAGGAGTATCCACATCTGGTGATAGATCTGAACCCACGGGGAGTGTCATGCCAATGGTAGCTTAGTTGGGGATGATAAATGTTATCTTGTTCCTAATGAAGTCAAAAGGATATTGATTATTCATTTTAGCAGGTGGAAAAACTGAGTGGCCAAAGGTTATGAACAAGGCTTGCAAATGTGTCTGCAGCCTACTTAAAGAAATTTCTTCAGAATTTAAATATTTCTTCCCCTTAGCAGACAAAGGAATCCAGAACTTATATCTGCTTGGCACTCCTGAAAGTCCCTAAGTCCCTTGGACCATGACGGGCATTGGCTGGCATTTGGAAATAGGACTCCAAGTTCTAAAAAACTTGGTTGCTTTGGAAAATTTAATCCCCCACACCCTCTGCAGTCCAACATCTTTGCCTAGGGAGATTGAGGGATTTGGCCACAGCAACTAATCTGTGTAAAATTTCACATTCTGCAAAACTGTTATTTTAAAACTCTGTTCACTTTTATTTTGGGAGCAGGACTGATGGTGTCTTAGTAGGGAGATGTAACTGTTCAACTCAAAGAAATATCATATATTTGTGTTATTAATGGTGAAATAGTTACTAATCTCAGCATTTAAACTGGTAACCCAGTAATAAATGCTGAAATGGGGTGGGAAAAGTTAAAGCCTTTCTCCAAAGCTTCAGCACTCGTGATCCTACCCCATGCTGATCATGGAGTAAGCACATATCCTCCTGGAAGACTGGGATGTAGAAAGGGGAGCTTTAAAATTCAGCTTTTATACCTGGTGCTCCCTCTCTCTGCTCTCATAACAGTGAAACATGACTGTTGACTGGTCCCTCCTAGTTCTGCTGTGGTGCCAGCCAGATTGTCCCTTCATTTTGCTCTGGTCTACAAGTATTTGGTTTTCATTTCTCCCTCTATTATACACAGTTCTGGACTACTCAGTTGGAGGAGTTAGCTCTTTTCGCAGATTTCTACAATCACAAACCTTATTGTTCCCATCCCTGCACAACTAGGAGAGGAGCAATCACAACACAAAATAATATTTGATAAACTGAATGCAGTGAACTGGGGGTGTGAGTGTGGAGGTACCTGTGACACCCCTTTAATGCTTTCTGAGGTTGGCTTACAGTAACACGTTGGAAACACCCCAAACACTATCAGAACAATATGACTCTTTGCAAATTTTCTGCCCACTCCAGGAACAGCAGCACCCTCCCCGCCTCCCACTGTGAACAAAGGTCTTCTTCTGCCTGCATTACCATTGCCACATCTGCTTGGAAGATCTGCTTGATGAATTTGTTTTTTGAGGAATGCACCAGCTGAATGATGTCTCCATGCAACGTGTCCCTGTTTTTCTCCAAGAAACCTAGAGGAATAATGAGACAAGACATAGATTGATGACACAGTGCAACATGGCTACCCCTTGAATACTGGGTTCAGTTTTGGCCCCCTCACTACAAGAAGGACATTGAGCAACTGGATAGTGTCCAAAGAAGAGCAATATGCCAGAGAAGGTTCTAGAGCACAAGTCTTCTGAGGAGCAGCTGAGGAGACTGGGGTTGTTTGGCTTGGAGAAGGCTCAGGGGAGACCTTACTGCTCTCTACAAGTACCTGAAAAGAGGTTACAGTGAGGTGGGGGTTGGTCTGTTATCCCCTGAAGCAAGTGATATGACAAGACGAAACAGCCTCAAGTTGCACCAGGGGAGGTTGGATATTAGGAAAAATTTCTTCATCAAAAGGGGTTCCCAGGCACTGGAAGAGGCTGCCCAGGGAAGCTGTGGAGTCAGGATCCCTGGAGGTATTTAAAAGACATGTAGATGTGGTGCTGAGGTACATGCTGAGGGTTTAGTGGTGGATTTGGTTGTGCTGGGTTAACAGTTGGACTCAATGATCTTGAAGGTCTTTTTCAACCTAAACAAGTCTATGACTCTATGATTCTATGATTCAGTGGCCAGGATGTGCCCTGCAAGCAGCTTCTGGGTTGCTGGACTAAAGGCTATTCTGGTAGGATAATAGGGGTGATGAATGGGCAGAAAAAGGGGCACTAAGAGAAGGAAGACAGTCACAACTTGAGACTGGGTCAAAGGCCCATGTGGTGCAAAGCACTGCAATTCTCTCATGTGCACATGTGAACAAAACAGCACCAAAGTGCAGCTCATGGACATCGCTGAAGGGCCAACTCATTGCGGTGAGAGAAGGAGGACACTGACACTACTATGGGCTACTATCCTGCTCTACTCCAATGCAGCAGCAGCTCACCTTCCCCTGAGCATCCCCTCACATCTGCAGTGGCCCAGGTGCTGCCCCATACCTTTTGTTTCGTAGTAAACAATTCCAGCAAAGTGGTTAATGCCAAACTGGGTTTCATAGTTATTCTTCGGAGGAATATAGTTGGTGTTAAGCTTGTGCTGGGAGTTCAGCTTGTGTAACATGGTGGCATCTGTACCCTGTGCATGCAGGAGAAGATCTGACATTTAACCAGGGTTCATCCTATTAAAATAATTTTCCAGTCAATAGTGCATTTCTTTTTGGTCTGGGGTGACAATGTGCATTTATTTTGAGTAGAGATGTGTTGGAGGAGATATCTCAAGTGCAGAAATTAAAGAAATGGATTAAATATCACTGGCATGTTGTGTTATATTCAAGATAGTGCTCCAAAGGGACTATATTTAACATTACTTTCTCTTAAACTTTGTCAAAGGCTCTTCATGAGCCTCCTACAGACATATTCTTCCATCAGAAATACTAGGTTGTTTTAAGTGTTGTGGTACTCATGGAAGAATATGTGACAGAGCAATAAAAAGTATGAATAGGTCACCCACTGGCGAATGTGTGTTTGGGGCTGATGAGGCCTCTCATAGGGTGCCAGCATGCAAGTGCAAAGGGGGTAAAAAAATAAAAGAGAGTCACCAGCAGCAGGGCTGAGCGCAAAACGCACCTTGGGGAATTTGCTCTCCTCGTCAATGAGGGAGATGATGTTCATGGGCTTGATGGCAATCATGTCCAAGGCATCCTGATTATCAGTGAACTCGATGTGCTGCCAGTTGATGTTCTCCAGGTTGTACTCCTCCTGCTCTAGTTTGAAGACATGGCGCACGAAGAACTGCTGCAGGTTTTCATTTGCAAAGTTAATGCAAAGTTGCTCAAAACTGTGGAGGGAAGGTCAAGGAAAGGTCACTTTAGATCCATTATGATCTATCTTTCTCCATCTCTCTCCACACTTGAAGCAATACTCTCAGACCACATCAACCACTCAGTAATGTTGTTGTTGGCTGAGAATTTCCTTATGGGTTTGGATAATCAGTTTTTCTTTCCCAAAATAATGTTACAGGCTTTATACGTGTGTAGTCTAAACCAATTAGTTTAGTAAATATGTTGTCTGCTGCAACATAAAAGTGATTAGGTCTGATAATCTGTCATACAGGAAAAGGCTTGGCCCAGCCCAGTCCTGGTCGTTTCAGGAGTGGTGAAAGGGCTGCAAGACCTTGAGCTTGGAGTGGTGAAGGAGGGTTAAGACCTGTCCCTCCTTTTACAGGCTCCATACCTGTTCACAGTGAAGTTCTCAAAGCCAAAGATGTCAAGGAGGCCAATTGATCTCCTGATACTTTTGAGTTCCTGGGAAGGAGGTCTGTAAATTGCAGCATTGATCTTCTCCACGATCCACACGAAAAGCCTCCCATAAATTCCCTGTAATATCCCAAAGACAGAGGTCACTGAGACAGGTTAGCAGTTTGCCCTGCTAGTTTGTGGTGCCACTTCACTCGTGATGGCACAGGATCCCCTAAAGCATATCCACAACCGGACAGTCCCTTGAGGACACGCTTGCCCACATTTATGCCACACTCTTGGTGTGGTTTAAAGTTTCAAAAGCAGTTACATAGATCAAGGAAAAAGGATCTGAAAGCCTAGATAAAACAAAACTGAAAGCAAAATCCCAGATTTAGATAGTCCTAAACTGTGGATACATGGGCTCACTGTAAAGCCAGACAGTCTAAAGATCGTTCTCTACAGATCAGTGGAGCCATGTTATACTGCTAGACAAGCCAAGGACATCACGCCTGGACAATGTGCTGACTCAAATGTTGCAGCACTGGCTCAAGAGTCTGCTGATTTATTAAAGCAACTATTGCTGCTTCAGTAATTCCAGAACTCTGTGTTTTACAACTATATTAATTTCTTTAATGTAAGCAACAGCTGTGCTACCAGGAGAGGAGTCTGATTCAAAGGTCCATCACCGCTAAAGAAATCACTGTCTGGATTTGCAGATTAGTTAGGTATCAAATCAGCTTCCTTGATTTACCAGTTCCCCACAGATAGAGTTTGGCCCAAGCTGGCCAAAGTATGTCAGTAATACTTGCTTTGCAACCTTAAATGGGGCTGCAAACAGCGCAGCAGTGATACACAGGCACTCCATCAAACTTCTGCACCCCAAAGCCTCAGGTGATGCTCTCTCTAGATGCTCTGATTGTTGCTGAACTGTTCTATCTCTATTCCTGTGACATTTGGCTTTATTTACTGCTGCAGACATGCCCAAATCCTGAAATCCAGGTGTGGATGTTTCAGGTGTTGATAGAGCTGCTCTGATTTATAGCAGCTGAGGATCTAATTCTGTGGTTCAACCTGGGATGTTTTCCTGAAGTTGAGATGAAGTCATTTCATGCTGGTTCCTTCCATAGGTCGCCTTTGTGTACAGTCTCAAATCCAGATTGCAAATCCCCTGAAGACTAGGATACCTAGAGTCTTTCCATCTCAACTCTTTGTGCATTCCAATGAGAACGCAGTTTCACGGCCATCCACTGATCTGAACTCACATGGGCACCAAGTGAGACACTTTTTCTGTGCAGTGGATGCTCTGGTCTCAAAAGTGACAGATTTCTTCATCTTAGCAACAGAAGCAGAAGGCAGTGCTCTAAGACTTACCTTTACAAAAGCGTCCCTCACATCCAGTGCTTGTTCCATGCTGAGAGGAGTGGAGACAGTCTCACCCCTGGTGATTATAGTCCGGCTAGTAAGGCAGTTCATCACGTCCTGAGGATCAACCTGTCAAAACCACCAACAAATACATCTGCTGACTTTATAACACCAGGTGTCCTTACAATGGCTTGGGCTACTGGCCTGAACATGCATGCCCAGAGAGGAACAGTGCAACCTCCCATGGCTGGAGGTGACTTTTCTTAGCTGTACAGGGTAAATATCTCAAATGATGTCACAGGCATTTTCAGAAAGACTAATCAACAATTTTATACAGCGTTTTACTGTGGAAAGTGTTATTGTGACTTAATGTGAAATGTTAATGAGGCATGGGGAGAGAATATGAAAAAGCAAAGCCTGCAAAAATGTATCCTACTAGCACAAGTGTAGCTCTGCATCCCCTCAATCTCTTTCCATGCTTCTGAGATTAAGCCAGTGAAATGTCCACCCCATAAAGTATATGAAAACAGCCTGCAGACAGCTGTGGGACCAGCAGTGCCTATGGAGATGAGATGGTTTCCCTGAGAGAGCCCTGTTACCTGCTGGGGAGGCCACTGAAGAATGCTCCAGCCACTGCCTGGATGGTTTGGGTGAAGGTCATCTCACCTCACTTAAGATACACACAGTGTAAGTGACATCTCTCTCTCATCTACTGTAATGAACTCTATGTCATTGAGGGAAACACTCTATTTTAGAGACTGAGCTATTGTGAATCTCCTTTTTAGAATGATGTGCCACCAAAGTGTCCATTTCTCTGCACTGGTGTAAAGGGGAGCCCAGATACCCAGCTTAGATGGAGACATCCACCTCCATTCTGCCAGTGCAGGGTAAAGTATGGCTTACCCAGACCTTTTCAGCCTCCTAGAACTGATGGTTCAAGGAGAGCCTGTCTCAGATGAAGCTTTGCCACAATACTGGGAATATGGGAATAAGCCAGAAGGGGGATGGCAGCGCCACAGAGACACTGACCTCCAGCAACGATGCTGCAGTGATTAGTGACGCTGACTGAACAACCTCGCAGGCATCCAGGTTGTCATAGGTCCGAGCTGGGGGAAGAAAGACAGAGGGAAAGCTGTCAGTGAGGGATGTGGTTCTACAGAAGGTGGATGGGGGTGAGGGAAAGGGTCTTTCTCCACTGCCTTTGTGTGATGGCCAGGAAAAATCTACCCATCAGAAGGGAGAGAAAAGTTCATGTGGCTGCTGGAGCCCCACTGCTGTCTGCGAAGGACCTGTACTCTGCCAGCCACCTTAAATGACTGATGGGGCAAGAGTGCTTCTAGCATGTAAGTGCTTCAGGCTTCTGTATTCCAAAGAGGCTTTTAAATCACTGTGTTATTTCTGACAGCAGAGCACTTTGATACCTTTACAAAGGCATATCCAGTCATGCAGGTGCTTTTAAACACTCTATTAATTTCTTCTTGCAACACCTGAGTCTACTGAATGGTCTGTGGCCGTATTCAACCTCCTTAAATTCAAGAAAGATGGATGTCACTGAGCATACTGGAGTCTGGCAGCCCTGCAGAGTGGGCAGTGGACTTATTCCTCCTTCCTTGTCCTTACATGCCACAATAAGCACCTGAGTCTCTGGAATGGCACCATGGCAGGTGGTCTGGATACAGCCCTCTGGCCTTAAGCTTGACTTTCTCTCACCATGCAGAATAAGGAGTAGAAATGCACTGGACCACATCCCTGTATTTTGTCCTTTTACCTTCGTACTGCAGGTTCCCCATGTGCAGGATGGCAGCCAACAGCTTGGAGATCTCCCAGTTCTCTGTGTCAGTGAACATTAGGACCTTCATTGCAGAGCGGATGTTGGCATACTCCTTGCTGTCATCTCTGCCATCGCAGGTTGTGCAGTTGCCCTGGGAAGGTGAAGAGGTTGCACGGTGCATGGGGTAAAGCAGAAAGCATCTGAGGATAAACCTAAGCTAGACAGGGCTTCCCCCTAAATCCTCAGGCATTTTGTTTAAGGGATGACTAAGCAAAAGATGATGTTGAACCTGTGGATCTGGCTCTGCCCTTCAGTGTATATTCTGATTCAGTGCTCAGCTTTGTGACCTGCACTTATCCTGCTGTCCCCAGCTACCCTGTGTCTCTGCCATCAGCAGAAGAGAAAAAGCTCTCTGAGGTGGGGATACAGAGTGAGAAGGAAACATGCTGGAGGCTCTCACTGATCCAGCTAGAAAGCTGGGTCCCAGCCTTCTGATGATAGCCCAGCCTTAATTACACCTACTTCTACAATCTCCTCTGGATTGCAACACTGGTGAGAATGGGACTGGAGATTGCTGGCTTTGTCAGACACGTGGAGCAGAAAGCTCAGCACTGTATGCTGCTGAGAATACACCAACCAGCCACACACAGCTCCTTGTCTGTCCATCACTACTGCAAGACCATCAGGTATCTAATACTCTGGTTATTTCCAGACAAGTGGCCTGGGCACCAAACACCAGAACCAATCAAGCATATGCCCTGCTCTGCAGGAAAAGTGAAAATAACTTGGTCTGTACACAGGGGTTAAGGGTCTGCACTAAGAATATGAGGCTTGTGGTGGTGGGACAAAGAAGTCCCACAAACAGTGAGGCTAAGACTCAGAAAGTCATAACCAGCAAAGCAGCCCTTGGGCTGTGAAGGAAGCCACCTCCTTCTTCTCTCTCCCTTGCTAAGAAGCTCTCACTACATCACCCCACACAACCTCTGTTTTGCTGTGCTCTCACCATCGCAAGGTAGTTGTAGTCTGTGGCTTTCCCAAGACCCAGCTTCTTTTTCTGTTCCATTGTCATTCCTCTCAGCATACAGTAAAACACATGGTAATTCCTCTCATCCTGGGCCTGCAGTAGAAGAAGTGTTAGCTCTGTGAGGAGAATGGTACCACAAAGGTCGACTAACCAAGCCAGATCCCACACTTTGCAGAAGTATCACCTTACCTGCCTGCAGACTCGGGACTTCTCCAGCAGGTACTGCTCAATCTTTGCCCCCTCGATGGCTCCCCTTTTGTTGAAGTGAATGTCGATGTACTTCCCAAATCGGCTGGAGTTGTCATTACGGATAGTCTTTGCATTCCCGAAAGCTGTGAGGAAAAATTGAGTGGTTTAGAGAGGACCTGATGGAGGGAGAATCATGGATCTGGTCTTATAGGCACAAAAAAATCATCAAAATAAGGGAGCTGAGAGGGTAAAATCAGCTTCAAAGTCTTTAAGTTTGTCTGGCTCAATTTCATATCAGAGTGGGGAAACCTCTCCTATGAAGACAGGCTGAGAGAGTTGAGGCTGTTCAGCCTGGAGAAGGCTCTGGAAAGACCTTATAGCAGCCTTTCAATACTTAAAAGGGGCCTACAAGAAAGCTAGGGAGAGACTTTATACAAGACCATGCAGTGATACGACAGGGGGTAATGGTTTTAAACTGAAAGAGGGGAGATTTAGACTGCATGTAAGGAAGAAGTTTTTCATGGGAAACATGGTGAGGCACTGGAAAAGCTTGCTCAGACAAGATGTGGATGGCCCCATCCCTGGAAGTGTTCAAGGCCAGGTTGAATGGGGCTTTGTGCAACCTGGTCTAGTGGAAGGTGTTCCTGCTCATGGCAGCGGGGTGGAACTAGATGATCTTTAAGGTACCTTCCAACCCAAACTATTCTATGATTCTGTGATTCTGTGAAAGAAGACATACCTCAGATGACTGCCCTTGGAAATACAGAGAGGAGGACAGAGAAGGAGGCATGGGAATGGGGTGACCTTATCCAGGAAGAAGGGCTAGGACAGCAGGACTTTGGCAGCAGCTGATGAAATACAAGAGGATTGAGCAAGTCTGGCAGGAGGATGTTGCAGCGTGTCAGGTAACGCTGTGCAGGAAATGACAGAACTGCTAGTGAGTGATTTGGTGACCGAGAGGGAAAGGAAAGAGCTTTGTATTTAGGGAAATACAGAAAGATTAAGACAATCTCCAGCAGGAAAATTCTCCCTGCAAACAGACTGTGTGCAGAGAAAGGTACCCATGTCCACCCTCTGCCAGTGTTGGACCACTGGCATGAGCACCCTAGCCAGGGTAGAGAAGGAAAGCTTAGCTAGTGACTTTCTTGTCTCTTCTGCCAACATTATGCATGGAAATCAGCTGGGATATTCACATATCCATTGATTCCCTAGGGGCTATTTACCAATCAAAACACTGTTTCCTGTGAATATCAGGGGAGGTAAAAGTAATGTTATCCTTTAAGGAAAATGATGTTTTTCTGCATAAGTGTAAAAGGTCCATCTGGCATCATGTTGGGGCCAAAGGGTCAGATCACGTATTTAGTTTACAGGCATCCAATTAAAACAGTCAGGTTCATCACAGTAACATTCTGCCAATCAACCTAATAAGGCCATGAGGTGATTCTAATTATCTGGTTCTTTCTCAAACTGCCTTTATTTCTTTTCCTGCATTCTGTTGCCATTCACTGATCTTGGAAGGAAAATGTGGAGTTTGCTTTTGCTCTGGGGAGACCTTATCATGGCCTTTCAGTATTAAAGGGGTCCTTTCAGAAAGATAAGAACAGCCTTTTTATCAGGGCCTGTTGCAACAGAGCAAGGGTTGATGGTTTTAAACTAAAGGAGGGGAAATTTAAACTAGAGAGAAGGAAGAAATTTTTACAGTGAGTGTGATGACACCCTGGGTCC
>JAAGNO010013574.1:36770-48673 GCA_033439905.1 Ceryle rudis | reverse complement strand
TTAAACTAAAGGAGGGGAAATTTAAACTAGAGAGAAGGAAGAAATTTTTACAGTGAGTGTGATGACACCCTGGGTCCAGGTTGCCCAGACTGGTGGTTGATGCCCCATCCCTGGAAACATCCCACGTGAGTTTGAATGGGGCTTTGAGCAACCTGCTCTAGTTTCAGATGTCCCTGCTCACTGCAGAGGGGGGTTGGACTAGATGACCTTGAAAGGTCACTTCTAACCCAAACCATTCCATGATTCTATATTGCCTGCACAGGCTGTTTACTCTGTGAAGCTCTGGTCAAATTAATCTAATGTTCTGCTGAATCAGCAAAGGAAAAGGATAGATTTTTTTTTTTTAACTATGGTCAAAGAAAACAAAAAATTAGCTAGCTGAATTCATCATTTACAGGATATTTGTGCTCTGCATACAATTATCATTCCAGCACTGGAAGAGATGGTGAGATTTACCAAGAGCTTTGTTTATTTGATGATCATTTTTGAAATCCCAGACTACACAGAAAATGAAGTAAAATACAGGCTTCTGGTTTGAAATTTTTTGGAAAAAAAGTACTGACTTAAGTGGAAAAAAAGCATTTTTCAATTTTAAGTGAATTAAGAATTGAAAAAATTTCACATCTGATGAAATGTTTTGCTTTCAACAATAGTTGTCACAAATATTAATAGAAAATTTGATGGCCCAAATCAGAGAATATTATTCTTGTGAAAAATAAATACAGATGGAAAGAAATTGAATATGCTGTTTCACAAATATTTGCATCATTGTTTTTGATTATTTTTTTCTTATTTTGTCAGTTTTTAAAACTCAAAGTGCAACAAAAATGACTTACATTATTTATACGTATTTTGTGTTTCTGGAATCTGTTGGGGTTTTTTGTTGTTTCTGTTTGTTTGTTTCCCAGCAAAAATGTCTCAATTATCTGAGATCTCACCTTCCAAAATGGGGTTTGCTTCCAGGACCTGTTGCTCAATCCAGGAGTGCTGACCGCTGATCGCTGCCAGGAACTGCAGAATCAGTTTGGTGCTTTCTGTCTTCCCTGCTCCAGATTCACCACTGCAAAGACAGCAGGAATCAAGGTCAGAGGAAACCCTGCTGCATCCCTGACAATGTCTCTCTCTCTGTTGCCAAAGGGACTGCTGTCACTGTGCTTCTTCTGTTAGCACTGGTATGATGAAGCCACTAAGTATGGTTTTTCAGCAACCCAAGGTCTGGTTTTAAGACAAATAGTAGGACACAGTACCAGATGGCTTCCACTGGAGATCCAGCTTTACCTTACAGTCTATTTGGCCCAAGCTGTTGCTTGGGTTTGGGTTTCTCCAGCAAATACCATCATTTAATCAGCACTAAGAAGGTCATAAAACATTTTCAGATATTTCTTTTCCAGGTGTGGTCACCAGACTATAAGCCTGTGGTCCAGGGGCTAGCTGGTCCAATCAGGCATCTTCATCACCAGTCTTGAGCTGCCAAAATACACTAGAAAGCAGACTGTGAAATACTGTCTTTTAGTGAAAAGTACTTTCACAGGTCCCATAGGCTTGTCCTACCAAGGGGAAGGTAGGAGAGGAGGATAGCATGGCACAGGAAGTAAGAGTTCGTCCTCAAAGCTTTCTCTACACTGAAAGATAACTTTCATTATCTTGGTGATGGTACAAGAAGAAGGGCTGGGCAGAAATTCCTTGGTGTGACTCTATGGCCTGTCTGATATATGGAGTAACCAATATAAGGATTGAAATGGACCTTCCTGGTGTTCAGTAACCAGCCCTGGCCCCATGGCCAAATTGCCTCACTTCTCAGGGTTGGCTGGCCACTGGCACACTGCATTACGCCTGGCCTTGTCTCTACTCTAGGCCCAATATCATGCTTTTTTTAGCCCTGCAAAATAATAATTCTGCATTTTCAGTCCCAGATATATGAAATACTCTGCATGGGATGCTCCAGAGTTATGTTTTTATGCAATGAAACTTAGGGTAAGCATGCCTTGGAGAGAGGTTGTGCCCTGAAAGCACAAAGACTATCTGAGGGTTCAGAACCTGACAGGATAGTATTGCAAGGCTGATGGAACCAAATCTGGTTCCTACCACCATCTGGGACAGGTACTGGAGTGAACTATACCCATAACTGTGACCAGACATTTCTCAGTGCCCAAGGTTGATCAGCTCAGAGCAGAGCCATGCAGGACAACACTGATTTGGCAGTGTGAACAACACAGATCCATTGATCACACTTGTCACTGGCCCTGCCTTGTGCAAACTGTATAGATCTTTGCGTCGTTGATGTCTGTAAGAATATCGATTTTAAATTTAAAAGATGAATAGGAGATCTATTGGGTTGTAGAGTAAGTACCAAAGGATTGACGAAGCATCTTTACTATGAACAGTGACTGCAAATAGAGACCACCTCTGCACTGGGAATATGTGGATAGAAGATCTAGTAGGTCATTCATATTTCTGGTTCTGTTTGTTCCTTATTAAGCACATTGCAAATTCTCAGCACCCATTTCCAGGATATGGCCCATTTGGAAATTCACTAACTCACCTTATGATGCAACACTGGTCCTTGTTGTTGCGTTGCATGTTGAAGTAGCAGTTGTCAGCAATTGCGAAGATGTGTGGTGGCATCTCACCAATCTTTTTATTGGTGTACAGGCGTATCTGCTCAGGTGAGTAGATGGGTAGGAGCTGGTAGGGGTTTACTGCCACCAGTATTGAACCAGTGTATGTCTGGAGGAGAAGCACATGAAGTTTTATAGGGACAATGAGATATAGCTAAGAGGCTTTGGCAGCTTGGATGGAGTGTGGAGACCAGAAAAATCAAGACTTTTCAAAAGCTGGATGAAAGATGATGTTCAAGTCAAAGATGCTTGCAGGGCGGAGCTTGGAGCAAAGTTGGAACAGAAGTCCCAAAATATCTAAATCAGTTCATACTCAGCCCTGCACATGCATAGCATGGATTCAAGCATTAATTCATAGTTTGGATGCTCCTTAGTTAAGATTCAGAGTTTCAAGTCAAGCTCATATTTGCAAAAATACCTCCAGAGCCAGTATGTATCTACACATACCTATTGCACTGCACAAGTTATACTAGAGGTGAAAGAAATCTGAAGACAATCACCATATCTCAAAGCAGGACCAGCTAGATCCAAACTATTCCTGACCAATGTCTGTCTAACCTGTTTTTATAAACCCACAATAGAGCTGCTAAACTTTCCTCTGTAATACATTCTTCCCTGCCATCTCTGCCTAGCCAAACCTCTCTATGTTTTCTTGTAAACCTTGTCCTGTGCACGTGGATATGGACCACACAGTCCTGACATATCCCTTCTCAGCTATTTCTGGTATTTTGGAAATGACCTTTGGTCCATCCCTTGCTCTCTGCGGCACTTGAATAAGAAAAGCTGTCCAGGACCTTGGGCATCAAACCCCTTTGTGGTTCTTGCTCTTTCATTTCTACCCTTCCAGGAGCTGTTTCTCTCAGGCCTCTCACCAAAGGACTCGTGGCTTTTGTCAACTTGCTCAGATGCAGCTCTGAGGTTAGGAGGTTTGGCCACATCCCAAGCTTAAGGCAGAGAATAAGTATCTCCTTCCCCTACTTCAGCTGTCTAAAAGTTACTGTCTAGAGCAAGTAAGTCAACAGGGCTCCATCTTGGGCTAAACAAAGGGCATGACATGAAGCATACTTTCACTTCATGACTTCAAAGGAGCCAAGTTGCCTTCTCTAGGTTAACATCTGCCAACTACAGTTACAATATTAATCTCACCTTTCTTACCTGGTGGGACCAGCTGTGAAAGTGCCCCGACTACTACATCTATGCTTCTCAGGAAAAAGTAATAATTTCAACATAAAAATAATGCTTATGGGTTTCTATCTGCATAGCCTAAACCCAACAATAAGGCTTTGGCACAAAGCAGCAAAGTGGCACAGACAAGGATGCTTGTGAACTGAGAAGAAAATATTTCTACTGTCTGCTCCTCTTTTTGTGCATGTTGATGTGCATGGGTGATGTGCATGGGTGATGTGCATGGCTGATGAATAAAAGAAGTCTGAGCTGTTCTTCACTCCTAAAGACAGCAAAATAACTACCACTGCTGATGAGATGAGTGGAAAGGAAGACTGGGAGACACAAGCCCCAGGCCAAGTTTCTCCCATCAAACCCAGTATCCCTCAATCATGATGGAAAGAGCTTGAGTACAGTGAGATGATAATTTGTTGCCATCATCTACACACGTCCCACCAGCTCAGACTTCCTGAAAGGCAGCCAGTAGGTGGCAATTGTGTCCTATAGTAGGGATGCTGAAAGCCCTCAGGGACTCCTCACTTTCTAGCCTCATGGCCAACACCAGAGAGTAACTTTCTGTTTAGTCCCAGGTGAGGTTTGATTTTACAGCAGTAGCTGAGAAAGGACACTGTCGTCTTCCCTGTAATAGGGTGTTTGATGCCAGTAAATGAAAAAACCTCTTTAAGCTCAAGAACAAAGTTGTCACAAAATTCAAAGGGTATAAATTGGCTGAGAAATCATCTAGACTGGATGTTAGAAGTAGGCAGCATTGAAATAAAGGACCAAAAATGTCCCAGAGCAGCCTTCAACTGGGACAGAGCAGGTAAGTTTAGTGCTCAGAGAAGGAGTGAGCTCAGTTTCTGAGTGAGATGTCACCAAGATCCCAGATGAATCCCAACACTCTTTCCAGTTCTGAGTGAGGTACTTGAAAGACCGTTTTCATCTTCATAATTTATTACCAGGTTAAATTTAAGGACATTTCTAATCTTCCTTGAGCCTCTTTTCAAAAAGATTGACTCTTTGCAGAAATCCCTGTGTTTCAGCCATGCTTGTCTGCCCTGCCTCAAATGCAGCCAGCAAGACTTTTAATGGAGTTAACCATTAGTTGCAGGAATGCTTTCTGGATGCTCTCACTGACCCTTGCCTTGTGATCCACAAAGTACTTTGCCAGAGTGAACTCTTGTACTATCACTTGTTTTTGTAGGTCATTCCTAGTTGATAAATACTGACAATTTGCCTGGTTCTCATGGAATGCAAAGCTTTGTGCACTTTGCTGATGAGGGGCCAAAGTGCACCTCCAAGATAATACTATTTCTCTGTTTTCTATTGATAGGTGAAGGCAAAGCCCTCCTGTCCTAGGAAAATAAAGCTGCACTGATAGGCAGGGGCTCTGCTGTAGCTGATCACAGAAACCACATCTCAGTGCAAATTCATTATTGCCTGCATGACCTACATTTTAATTAGCCCCAAACAAATCCCTTCTGAGCCTGCTTCCCTCAGTATCCAGAACACCATGTCTGACTTCGTCTGGATTTTTATGGGGTTAAAGGTCTACCAAACATTACTGCATTTTGGTAACCCTTAGAGAGCAGCAGCAGGTATAGCTTTCCTCACCAGATAAAGAGATTTAACCTTCAAGTTGAGGTCATTACTGAGAAGCACTTATAGCTTTAATCACATTCACAGGTTGCGGCAAAGGGGATGATGCTCTCTGTGTGTTTGTGAAGCAGCAGCCATGGTAGTGCAATGTAAATGAGAACGCTACAAATGGTGAACAGAAACAAGTGATCCAATGGAAGGCATGACAGCGATTGCAAATGACAGTTACAGGACTCATACTTACCCTCCCGCCACAGTTTGTCTTATGAGGGAGGAGAAAAAGGAAAATTATATTTTATTAGAGCAGAATTAAACCCTCCATAAATCTAAGAAGTTGAGGAAACAAGAGGGACTGAAGGCCAATTGGAAAAGTTATTCTTTATATATCAGGCTCAGAAATCCTTTCAAACAGTTATGGTAAAGTCACACTGAGCTTCATTATCTAGAAGACAGAGAAAATTACACCCCTGAAGAAACACCTCAGGGGACTGGGTATCCCCTACACCCATGGCATCTATACAGTACCTTGGTTTTGCAAAACTGCCATCTATGTTTACCACGTTCAACACAATTCTACTCCTCCTAGTGCCACCATTTTTAAAAGATGAGATCTAAAGCTGGGTTCCTGAGCTTTAAACAACACATATGTAGACAGAGGTAGTTTACATACCCCTCTATCAAGCTATGCACTCCATGTAATTTTGAGACTGTCATTCAGATTTTGAGATTGTGTGAATTGCTGCACCCAGGATCATGTGCTGGCACTCCAAAGCCATTAGTGGTGTGGAGCAGTCAAGGTACAGTAACCTGGAACCTCTGTGATGCAAATCTTGTTGTGGGATGTGGCCATCCCCTATGCAGTAGCTCTGTAAAACACATGGCTCTGTCACCATCAGACCCAAAAAGCTCACAGAGAAACCATGTGGTTACTGAGTCACTTCAGCCCAAATCACCACCCACGTTCACCTCCAGGTTAGCTGCTGCCCTTTGCATTAGCCTTTATTGGTATTGTGCAGCCAAACAACTCTCTGCCCAGTGATTGTGTTCATAATCTCCCCTGATGCCTGTGAATAGCTTGGTGAGGGAGCTCAGAGGTAGAGCTTTACTGAAGGAGCTGCTTTCATTCATGGGCAATCTGATATTGCACACATGAAATATTATCTGAGCACCTTTCTTCACTTAGTGAGGCAACAGGAGCTTGCCTGATGACACAGGAACCCCAGGAGAGAGACATGGGCACCACTGAAAAAATATCCAACATGATCCCAACTTTCTCAGAGAGCAAGAGAACTGCCAGAATACGCCTAGTACCGCTGCAGGGTGCCCGCAAACAGGAGAAAAAGAGGCAATGGTCAATGGATAAAATACATACTCCTGGAATGAACCAATGAGCTACAAATTATTTGCTATCTGTACTTCTGAGTGGCATTCCGGTTGCTTGACTTTGGCTATGCACATGAGTACTGTGTAACCTTGAAGATGGGCATACTCTGAGCTAAAGGAGGTCGGACTATAGACCTCCAACCTTAACTCTCCTTCCAACGCAAGCTCTTCTGTGTTACCCAAGCTCCAGACAGCTCTAAAGCAATCACCTCATCTGATGGACACCTTTGATTGCACAGCTGAAAAGTAGTCTTGACTCTGCTGGCCCTACTGTTATCTCTGGTGACTGCCTTGTGTGTTTAGTGTACATGGAGACACCACCTCAAGTATGAATTTGGGCTGCTAAATTTTGTTAGTTTGTAAATGGCTATGGCTCCCTGAAGAGAACCCTGGGGAGTAACTCAGTTCATCTAACACGAATAATTTTGTAGTCGTGCCTTTTTCTCTAAACTGACGATGCAGGGGACTTAGGCATCACACCAAATAAGGTGTGAGTGAGAGAATAATTTGTGAGGTCTCTACTGACATCCAAACTCTGGAGAATTATGGGTCTCTTTTCAGCAGCCATGTCCCCTTTCTCTAGGATTAAACTCCATCTCTGAAAGAAGAGATGGAGATCTTTCAGAGTTGGGTGCAGAGAGTTGTCAACTGTATGAACAGCCTACATAATAGAGGGGTGTGTTCTTCATCACTGCTCAGCTCTAATCTAAGCCCAACCTTTCAAAAGGCACTGGACATCAAGCACAGAAAGCAGACTTGATGAGATCAGCTGTCAGGATCCCAGGCAACCCAGAGCTAAGAAGTCATAAACACAGATAGATGGAGGAGATACTTTAGAGCTGTTTTGGGAGTCAGTCACTTCATTGTTTCCAGCAATTTCATGCATGAACCTCCTCATCCTTCCTCCACCCCCTGCACCTCCAGCAATCGTTGTCTTCACCCGCTTGAGTTGAATGAGTTAATGATTCAGAGGGAGAAGATAGAAAGGCCATATCCAGCATGCAGTTGCCGAAGGCTTTTGCTTTAGGATTACTACAGCATGCACGTGGCCTGGGCTGAACTGGTTATTCTGTGTGCAGAAAGCTAATGCATGTCCCCAAAACTTCTACAGGGGCTATACAGCGAGGTGGTACAGACATTGCTCATTATCTAACTCATGGGTTCTTTCACTGGGACACACATAAACTCTGCAATATGTCCTCTAAAGTACAGAAGCACTCCACCACTTGAATCCAGGTGAAGGTAGAAACCCAGATGCTCAGTTCGATCAGGGTTTTCCCCATGTGTGTTACACCAAGCTAAGAAGAGCAACTGGTACAGTGCAGAGCAAGAGATGGAGAGGACACTCACATAGATGAGGTGCTCCCGATAGCGGATCAGCAGGTTCCTGAGGATTCCTGCCTCGTTCAGGTCCCCCAGGCGAATCATGTCCTCCACTCCATGAATGGAGGTGGGGTGCATGGGTTTGATGTGGCTGGCATTCTGTGGGGAAATCCAGTGTTCCTGGAAAGAGAGCAAGGGCAGAGAAAGAGAAGTCAAATGAGATACCACTGGGATGAGAGACAGAAACAGCCCACCTCAGACAGAAGGACCAGGTGGAAGAATATGCACAGGAGTGCATTAACACATAAGCCACAGCTTTTATTCTTGGGGCATGCAATGATTAAGTTGAAGGATACATAGCAGAAGAAGGAAAACATATTTTGGTTTACGGGAGCAGCAAGAGACATGTGACATGAGCCATCCTAACAGAAGCATCATCCAGGGCAGCATGGACATTCAGACCCTTGGGGGAGTTTTTAACAAACAGCAAATTTGGTTTTGCCTTCACAGAAGTACATTTTTGTATCACTGGTTAACCCTCTGCCACAGAGAAAAGATGATTTAGAAAAGGAGAGGTGGATGTACAGGCATAGGAAAATCACAGTTATTGGCAGAGTGCTGTTTAGACTGAACACTTCTAAAGGGCTTCAAAAGCCACTACAAATTGGACTCAAGGATCCTCCTGAACCAAATCTCTTTCTACCATCCTTGAAGGGAATGAAAGCCTTTATAATTATCTCAGACTGGAAAAAAAAAAAAATTATAAGACAGGGAACCTCCTCAGATCACCCTCTGCTTGTGATACATACATTACTCTAAACCACCCACAACTGCACTGAAGTAGAGGTGGGAAATGGAAGGAAAACCAGTGTTTAGACACATCCTGTATTGATAGGATGTTAGGAAGGACTGGATAACAGCAGAGGAACAGCAGATCAAGGTGGGTTTGCTCAAAGCACTATCTTAATGTACTTTGGAGGTTTCTGTTACCATTGTACTCAAGAAGCATCCCAATCTTTTACTCCCAGTACAGCCACAGAACTAGGAACACAACATTATATTGTATTTACAAACAGAAAACTATGGCACAGGTGATTCTCAAGGACATATGATAAGTCTCTGACAAAGTCAGTCATCATGAACCTGTGAACCCGGGCCAGGCCATAAAGCTGAAGAAGGGTCAACACAACCCTTTGTACGTACATTGCCTTCATCATCCACAACCTGGATCTGTCCGGAGTCACACAGTTTAACCACCGCTCCAATGGGAACGTCGAATTCCCGTCCAGTTTTGAGATCCATCCATACGTAATCCCCCTGGAACCAAAGAGAGTTCAGTTACACGAAGAAGTCCAGCAGGTTCAGCATCCCCTGGGATACAAGATGCTGATGTTTTGGACCTGAGTCATTGGTAGTCAAATTACTTCTTTGTAAACCACAAACCAGAAAACATTCCTATTTCACAGATGCTCAGGAAACCCCCTGCAGGGAATAGCAGCAGGGCATGCTCCACACAGCATACACCCACTGCACTACCTCTCCATTTCATGACCCTGTTAGTGGTTGTTGGTCACAGACTGCATCCAGTAAAGCAGGTTACAGAGCAGTGATACTGACAGAAAAACCCACTTGGGTAGAGATTTCCCTTTGTGCAATGTACAAGGCTAGAAGGACAGGCTTAGGAGATGATTTTTGGGCTCTAGAAAGCCTTGTCTGAAGGCCTGTGGCAGATTTTTTTCCTTGCAGATAACCACTATCAAATATACATTCCCTTACCTGCGAGTCTGGTGGAAAGGGGATGACTAAAGAAGGGTTAAGAACATACCAGAGGGTTATGTATATATATATATATAAAATTCTTCAGGAGATCTTACATCTACAAACATTTATAGGTGGGCTGTTTTCATTTAATACTTTTCAGTGGATATTACCTAACCATGAGTGTGTCCAGTTGCTTCCTGAAGCTATCAAAAATTTTATCATCCATAATCTCAAAGAAAGAGTTTAGCTACAACTAGGATGAAAATCTGTATCCTTTTTCATGTTTCAAATGCATCACCTTTTTCATTTGAGACCTCTTTGTTTTCGTTTTGGAAGACACAGCAAGTAGTTAACCCTTATCCACTCACTCCATGTCACTGGTGATCCTATAGACCTCTTGTCAGTCCTGCTGGGCAGGGACTATCTGTTCAGCAGTGCTGTGGATATTAAATTACTTGAATGCAAACAGGGTTTTAAAGAAGCTGCCTTCCTCAATACAAAAGCAAAGCCCACAATAACCCTAAACTAAACTCCAAGCAGGATACACACTCTATGAAACAAGGCAGAATTACTTCCCACTCCTATTTTCAGTGTGAACAGATGCTAACATTGGGTGCCACCTAGTTAAAATACTGCCAGACATGTTTGCATCAAGCAAGCAAATGTACTTTTCAAGCATCCGAGTTTAATGTTGTGAACTTGTAGCCCCACCTAATGCCACATTCCTGGAGGCCAGCTCCACTTGTACCTATTAAGCAAATGCAGTATCTACCTTCTGAAGTCCTGAAAAACAGCTTGGAGAAGGGAAAGTGAAAAATAGGAGGGATCACGTTGCATCTGCTCTGATATCACTCCTTTCCTGAGCATCCACTATCAACCATTTCTGTGGACAGAGTATTTATAGATTTGGTTTAACCCAATGGGCTGATGAAAAACCTCCAGCTCCACTCTGGGTGATAGGAGTTGGAGACATCTGACAATATAAAACACAGTGAAACCTTCACCACCCAAGTCACTTCATACCAGGACTTCTGAGAGATACTAACCTGTAAATGCCACAGGGATGTAAGGCTATACCCAGAGACCCACACGTGGAGAAACACTACACATGAGGAGTGCCCAGTCATTTTGTGGTAGACTCCACCCTTGTCAGCTGCTTGCTGGCTTTCACCTGGGATATCAACAGTCATACTGCTTACATGGAGCTGAGGATCCAGCCCTTTGTTTGGATTTTCTTTTCCTCAGAGGGTTGTGCTACAGCACTGTTAGAAGTATCTTAGCCCAGCTAATAAAAAGATAATAATTCAGATTTTTTTTTTCTCATTAACTACCTTATCCTCACTTCACATAACTCAGTTAAAAAGAAAAAAAAAAAAAACCACAAACCAAATAATGAATGCAGGAAGTCATCCACAAGTACATTATAAATAAACTTAAATTAATATTTATTACTTAGCTGCTTTGATCCAAGACTCTCAAAGCAATTCAGAGTGTTCAGCACTGTTATCCTCACTGCATAGCTGGGCAAATTCATGCACAGGGTGGGTAACTTGATCAAGGTGTCAGGAAGAGAAGGGCCAGGTTGTTCAGTTGCTGCTTAGCAGAAAGCCCTTCTGACACCTCAGCGGAGGTGTAAAAATTGCTCTTGAACAAGAAAACAAGAATAGTAATGCTGGTTTGGGTTTTATTTTTTCAAATCTCTAATTTTGAATAGCTGTAAAAGCAGCCTGCTTCATATATTCTGCTACCACACAGCTGAGATAAAAAGGCAGTCTGCTCTCCCCTTGGTAAACTGATACGGTACTACTGCTAAGACAACTCCTGTGCTTTGCCTTCTTAATGCACGCAGTGCTCGTCCCCTGGAAATGCTCTTTCTAAACACATTAAAGTGCAGTTCTTAATACTGGTGAAAAAAACAGTAAGTCTGATGGGATGGGCTAAGCTGGTAAACTCAGAAGAGTCGGGGGGGGGGGGGGGGGTAAAAAAAAACATCAATTATTAAAGAAAAGAAAAGTGAAAAACGCTGTAATACAAAAGCATCAGACCCAAATGGTG
>JAAGNO010013574.1:15179-36760 GCA_033439905.1 Ceryle rudis | reverse complement strand
GCTAGTAGCCCTTTCCTTTTACCATTTAAAATTATTTTCATTTGGCAGAAAAAGACAATAAATATTTATTAAAGACAAGAGGGTGTTTTTCTTTATTGCCATACAGTTGGGAGGGGGGGGGTGTGTAAAAAATAACATCATTTATTAAGAGTGCTGACCTATTTCCTTCCCTGACTTTAATCAACTTGATATAAAACCCATGGATGTCAATTACAGTCGTTTTGCTGATGCAATCACCTTTGTATCAGCCCAAAAAGCAGCAGATATATTGGAGATTTCAGGGCAAATCGGGGTGATTCATGCATTTACCAGCAGACTGGCTTATAAATTGCATAACCTGCCTTATGCCTGGACTGATGCAGTTTATTTTCCAGCATGCATGACAGAGTACTGAAGAAGTGAGAAAACCACTGGTCACCTTATAGTATCAACTCTTCCTCCTCGATGCAGCCATTGTGTGCTGGTGTCCATCCAAGCAGTGTGGGGCAGACCCTCGGGACCTCACAGGCTATGAGCAGTGACAACCAAACCAGTGCAAGAGGAGGAAACACTATGACAGGTGCACGCACAGATCAACACAATTCATGAGAAGGATCTTTCAGAGGATCTTCCAAATGCAAAGAGCAAGAAAGTTGGACCACAAGAGAGCTACAGACTTTGGGGGAGAACAAAGACTCAGGAGGAAGATGAAAGAAGCTGGCACAAGCAATATGAGGATCCCATCAAACAGTGAGACCCATTTCAAAGTAACCTGAAAGCTCCCAGCCATGCTCAGAGCTTGGGACCCCCTATCTTACCGCTAAAATGGTCGTGGGCTTCAGGGCCTGGTTGACGTTGCGGAGTAGTGTCCATTTGCCCTGGTCTCTCTCCTGATCTTCCACCACCTCAGGACATGGCTGCATGAAAACAACTTTCTTCCTCTTCAACATCTCCCAGATCTTGCAGTGATATATGTCCCTTTCTCTGCTGTCTATGTGTATTCCACCATGAATGCGAGAGCTGTGACCAGTTTGCTTTAGACCTCCAGTGTGACCATGTCTGCTGCTTGCAGGACACCTTCTGACCTGATTCACAATGTGGCTCTAGGTGAAGATCTTCTCCTAGCAGTAAAATTTCCATGCACCAGCCATGGTCCTCCACTGGCCAGCTAGCACACTTGCTCCATAGGACTGGTGCTGCAGAAGTCTCAAAGCAAACTGAGCAACCTGGCTTCTCTTCACTTAAATTCTTCCAGTCTTGCCAGTAAGGGGTGATACTTGGTCAGAGACCTGAAGGACACTGGAACCACTCGTTCTGGAGATCCAACTGCAGGATTAATAAGAAACCTCTTCATTTCCCCATGACTTCTCTCTGTTACCTTCCTTTCTTAGTGAAATAACCATCTGCCAGTTGAGGATTCTCAGTACAGAACACACTCGGGTGCTTATTAATCCACAAATGCAGTCAGTCTCCATGCAACACATGGTGTTTAATTAACCTAATACCTTTACATACCAAATTAACCAAAGTGCTGTGGGAACTCAAAACCAGAGGCCATCTGCATTTTCTTTAAACTGATCACCTCGAGTAGATCCATAGCAACTGAATTTTAAATAATTGAGTGGAAGGTGTTCAGAGCAGTACGGCCTCTGTGCTTATAGGTGAGAGGAGTGCCTGGGCTGTGGATGAAAATGTGCTGAACATGATTTTGGAGATAATGAGGTTGCCCTGACTCTACACCAGGCTGCTCTACAGACCCACTTCTGTAGTCTCTCCTTCTACATACGGAGGACTGTTCTTGTAAGGACTAATCAGGAGTTCTGGCTCAGCCAGAAGAGCTCAAGACTCCACTCTGGTGAAACTCCACCTGAAGTATTGTGTTCACCTCTGGGGCCCCCAGCACAAGAGAGACATGGTTATCTGCTCAAGTGGGTCCAGGGGAAGCCACAAAAAAAAAATCAGGAGGCTGGAGAAACCTCTCCTATGAGGCTACGCTGAGAGAATTGGGGTTGTTCAGCCTGGAGAAGAGAAGGCTCCAGGGAGACTTTACTGTGGCCTTTCAGTACTTAAAAGGGGCCTACAGAAAAGATGAGGAGGGACTTTTTACAAGGCCATGCAATGATAGGATGAGAGGTAATGCTTTTAAACTGAAAGAAGGTAGATTTAATTTAGATATTAGGAACAAAATCTTTAGTGTGAGGGTGGTGAGACACTGGAACAGGTTTCCCAAGAGGTTGTGGATGCCCCATCCCTGGAAGTGTTCAAGGCCAGGTTGGATGGGGCTTTGAGCAACCTGGTCTAGTGGAAGGTGTCCCTGCCCATGGCAGGGGGATAGGAACTAGATGATCTTCAAGATCCATTCCAACCCAAACCATTCCATGATTCTAAGACATTTCACACTCACCTCAGGTTTGCTTTCTCCTGTCCTATCTTAGATATACTTGAGATTTCTCATTTTCATCTACGAAAGGCTTTTCTGCCCGTTTGCAGAATTTAAGGCAACTCTATCTGGGTCCCAGTCTCTTCCATGGAAATTTTGAAACTAACTTGGAGCCGGTTGCACAGACCAGAGCAATGCATGATTAGATAGTGGTGCAGCTGCTAGGCTTTCCACGACATTCTGATTTTTCACCATTTTAATGCAAAATTCTACTGATACTTAATTCCACAGAGTTTTGAATCCATTTATCCATGATACAGAGGACATTTTGTTGGTGGAAAGTTATCTAGAGGAACAAAGGCTTTATAGGTCCCCTTGATGGGACACAGTCATCAAGGACGAACATAGATGATGGGTATATCAAATTCATACCAAGCTACTTCTTTTCATCAGTCAACAGTAGTGACAACAGTGAGTCAATCCTTGCCAAAGGACAGATAATGGATTAATAACTTTGTAAGCTTAAGCTATATTACAAATCCCCAAAACAATAAAGTTTCTAATTCTTGTAGATGTGCAGGTGAAGTAAGGAAGAGGTTGAGTCTCATTGATAAGAAGCCAGGTGAGAGATTAATGAGATGGATGTCTACCAGAGAAGCAAGCAAAAACATACATGAGATGCAATAGTAATGCAGGGAGAAGACATAGATCAAATGCAGCAACCTCATGGGAGATGACTACCCCCATCATGACCTGAACACAGTGCTGTACAGGATTGCGTTTCTGTTCCTCTAGAAAGTACAAGATAGATGTCCAATCAAAGCTAATAATCAATGAGAGGATGCACGTGGAAGGAAGAACTGAATATGTCTATATAAAAGCACCCATAGGATGGGCTCTTTAGATTTGAACTAGGTCCTACAGATGCTCTTATGCTCATCAGCGCACCTCTCCTCACTGCCACACCACAGTAACTGGAGCAGTGTGAGAGCATCAGATCTGAGAAAGAGCAGCCAATGTATTTATCTCACTTTGTGCTGGAGCAGACATTATGATCGCTGCTCACCTCCACCCTGTACTGGAATTCTGAGGCTGGATATCTCTGTGTTCTGCCAAAGAGTAAACTAAGGAGCAGAGGGGTGGAATGATCTGCCTTTTGTTAGCCTTGGGGAAAAACAGAAATGGAGCAGACCAGAAGGCTCAATCCAGTCTCTGTGGTCCTATCAGATGAGTGTGCTTATTCTTTCTCTGACACTGGGGCTGCAGAAGATCTGTAATTCCACGCATTTCCACTGCAAATTTTTTGCACTGCTCCTCTGCTAGCAGGAGGTTTTCTGGGGACTCATTAGACAGAGTCACTTGTGTCACCCAGAGGCACTTGGTGTTTACAGTGCTATCTGTCTGAATGGCCCCAGCATGCTGGCTCCTGGAAATGGGAAATCCCATCCCTCCTAAGGGGTGACCTGGCTTGGAAACCATCCTCCCTTCTGTATGCATCAAAAGGCAGAGCAACAGCATTAAGCCTCCTATCAGCATGCTTTTTCTAAGTGAATGTGCTGTGCTTTATGTGGGAAACAAATAAACACACTTAGGACAATAAGGGGAGGGATATGATGGGGGAAAACAAACCTTTAGCTGTCTGGCAGCCTGTCAGCAATGCCATCCGGTTTAGATTACAGCTCCCTGGGGTAACATTAGACTCTTCACCACAGAGATAGAAGTATGAGCCCAAATTGCCATGCCAGACCCTGATCTGATGATTTACTGTACCTCTGCAGCAGCAGGCACAACTGAGACCAGTGTCCTGCTGTGACACGCTTTGTGCACACATAGTAAGAGGTAAATGCTTATCCTAAGGAACTGATGTGACCCAGGCAATAGGTTTATGCTGCTGCTGACACCTGAGCTCCCATTAAGTGCTACCGTGGTGGTGTGGACCTCACTACTGGAAAAAAAAAATGGAAATACCACCTGCAGGAACCACCCTCACAGCAAGTGAATCACCTAAGTTAATGAAAGCTTGGGCGTCCTTGTCCCAGCCTGTTTTCCAGACTCAAAGAAAATGCATCAGACACTAACAGTGCTGAGAAAGTGTTCTTGAACCAGTTATTTTGCAACTATCACTGAAAAGCTGAGCTATTCAGTGAAACAGGTCAGGTGGGACTTAGCCCAGTGTGTGTACCCACCTCTGAGCAAGACATCCAGATCTTTGCTAGATGATTATTGTAGGTCCCTTCCAACTGAAATATTATTCTATTCTATTCTATTCTAGTCTATTCTAGTCTATTCTAGTCTATTCTATTCTTCTTTTCTATTTCTATCTCTATCCTATCCTATCCTATCCTATCCTATCCTATCCTATTCTTCCTACATTCTAGGGAAAGAAAGAGGCATTTCCACAGTCACCTCTGCATAAAGCAGGCAATTAAATTAGAGGGATGATACTAACCTAAGGGATGTGTGAAGAGGAGAGTCTGGTGGTAGAAATCTAAGGAACAGGTGTCCAAATCTAGCTAAGGTGGCTCCAACTCCTAGCATGGATATGGAAAGGCTCTAAGGGCTGATATTAAGGTAAAATTCTGAAGTATATGGAAAATCATTGGTTATCAGATCCTGCCTGTGGACTCAGGTCAGCAGTGCTACACCCATTACTCCCTGCAGCATTAAATTTACTTTTCTAAAATAGGAGAGATGATACCCTGTGCAATGGCTGTCGATGCACTGTGTGAGCCAAATGTCATCTGTGGGCCACACCTCTAACAACTGTTGTAAACCAACCTGTTTATGCAGGTGTGGGGCTTTTTGTTTGTTTGTTTGGTTTGTTTGGGGTTTTTTGGGTTTTTTTTTGGGGGGGGGGGGGGGGTGTTGTCATTTGTGTTTTTTTGGTTTTTTTTTCTGGGTGGTGGGGTTGTTGTCATTTTTGTTTGTTTGTTTGGGTTTTGTTTGTTTGGTTGTTTTTTGTTTTTTTTTATTTTGGAAATGGTCACAAACACATACCGAGGTCTCCATAGAGCAAAATCCAAACAGAGTCCTGTTCTTCCTTACTGCTTGTCTTCGAAGCAGAACATCCTTAGTGAACACAGGCACAAGTGCAAACATAGGAATTTCCCCAGCCCTAAATTTCAGTGTCACTTGGAGAGCAGACTGAAATCTAAGTGTATTGGTGCATCGCAGCATATTATGCCAGTTCAGACTTCCAACAGCTACCTGAATTCTTTGGGCAGTATACTGTCTGTGCTCTTCTAAAAACACATATCTAGATATAATCTATCTGATTCAGTTCAGCTCTCGATTACATGGGTAGACACTGCTCAGTTTAATGGAGCTTCTCCTGGATCCACAGCTGTGTAACCCAAAGGAGAATTACAACTGCTCATCTCTATTCTCTGCACTCATCTTTAGCTGTGTAGTTGCCACCATCTTCAAGAAAAGATGGGAAAGGAAGAAAAAGCTTAAATTTCTAATTAACAACAAACTCTAGTGCAAGAAATACACCTGCTGGTTGTCAGTAACCTTAATAATTTTCCTGTTTCATAAATAAATAAGATTCTCTTCCCAATTTCTCATAGCACATCAGGCACCACCTGCCAGACAAGGTAACAAGCTACACACAAAGGCTTTCTGAAGCAGAGGCAGAATGCAAGAATTGTTAAATAATTCAATAATAAATGCACTGCTCGCTCATCCTGTAGCTTTGATACTGACAGGAGCGAAAAAACAACCCACAGATGTGGCACCCACCCCAACGTTTTCCCATTTAGTGCTGAGGGACAGTTAAAGACTCTAGGAGCAAATAAGATGGTTTTAATCAGGTTTGCAGGGGGGCAATCCAGTGTGGTGTAAGAAGGCTCAGCTCCCAGTGGTGTTTGAGCTCATCCCTGGATTTTGGCAAGGAGCTTGTTGTTGTCTGTTTGGAACATATTGGTTCGGGAGTGGGTTTTAAGCACACAGAAAACCACAGAGATAGAATATTTAATCCATGACTCCTGTGGCTTTACCATCACGGGTGCAGCGGAGAATCCGGCAATCCGTTGACGTTACAAGCAGATTAGGCTGGCCCCAGGCGTCACCCACCCAAAAGCCGTGCCAGAGCACTGCGTATCAGGTCTCACACAAAAAGCTGATGGCCATTGCTTGGGAGGTGATTGAAAAATCTGTTAAGATGCAGAAGTGGAGCAGGAAATGAAGACTGAGCCTTTTAGCCCCATGGCAGGGCCCTGTCCTAAATGCAGATGGAAGAAATCCAAAGGAAGAAGACAGAGCAATCATAAGATGTACAAATCAGGAAAACCAGAGAGGGCAAAAATAAAACCAGATGGAATTGGGGTGGGGGGTGTGTGTGCAGTTTAGGATGGGAGCATATAGTACTGTTAGACAAAGACATATTCCTTCAGGTCCTAGGAGTAGAGAGGTTGCACTGGTGCCACACTGGGACCTCTCAGATCCACTCTGAAATCTGCCAACAACAGTCAACCCTGTTCCTGAGACAACTGAGGGTGTGGCTAAGAGCTCCCTAGTTTGCAATAGGAGACGTGATGGAAACCATCTGTCCTTAGAGACTCAGAAGCAAAGATTTTGGACATTTTCCTTTAAATGTGCATTGTTCTGTATGTCAAGCTTTAGAAAGATGGGAATAAGGGAATGCCATCTCATTCTCTGAGTTTGGGAGGGATGTTGGTACCAGCAGGGCACTATGGCTAGACAAAATATCTGTGAATAAATATTGTGTTCAGTTTTGGGATCCTCACTACAAGAAGGACACTGAGGGGCTGGAGCACATCCAGAGAAGGGCAACAAAGCTGATGAGAGGTCTAGAGAACAAGTCTCATGAGGATTGACTGAGGGAAGTGGGGTTGTTCAGCCTGGAGAAAAAGAGGCTCTGGGGAGACCTTCTCGCTCTTGACAACTCCCTGAAAGGAGGTTGGAGCCAGGTGGGGGTTGGTCTCTTCTCCCAAGGCACAAGTGATAGGGCAAGAGGAAATGGCCTCCACTTGTACCAGAGAAGGTTAGGTGGGACATTAGGAAAAATTTCTTCCCGAAAAGGGTTGTCAAGGCCTTTCTCAGGCTGCCCAGGACAGTGGTGGAGTCACCATCCCCAGAAGGGTTTAAAAGATGTGTAGATGTGGTGCTGAGGGACATGGTTTAGTGGTGGACTTGGTAGTGCTGGGTTAATGGTTGGACTTGACGATCTTAAAGGTCTCTTCCAACTAAAGTGATCCTATAATTCTATTATTCTATCTAAGCTGTGTGCTCCCATTCCTTTCTTTGATTTGATCCCACGGTGAACCAGCTCAGGGAATTAATCCAGCAGCAACATTTTCATGTGGGTTTTTTTGCATAATGTTTTGCTGTTTTATCCCCTGAACTTGCTCATCAGGCAATCAGCAAAGCCTCAGTGAAGGAGCAGGGAGAGCAGCAAGAACATGCAGCTGTCAGCAGAGCCCAGGGAGCTGCATGTGCAGGTATTTGCTGTGGAAACACTGATTTGATTCATGAAAGATGAGTCTCAGCTGATGAGCAGGAGAGCTGCAGAACTATGCAACAGATGGAGGTAATCAGGTATTTCCACACAACATTTTACTACATCTGAGGCATTTTCAAGATCACAGTGATTCACAAAAAGGACACAGTTTGAATTCCAATGTACAGTACTGATGAAGGGGAAAAATGACTTTAAAAAAAAAAAAGATCATACACAGAAATGTAAATCAGAAGGGTTATTTTTCATCCTGGCTCAGAATGGCTGTTCAAATAAGCCTAAAAGCAACTGTGTGACTTCAATTGTTTTACCTGATTTAATTCCTGGGAAAACAAAACAGGATTTTTCCACCATCTGCAACAAAAGTCTCTTTTACTTTCATGTGCAACCTGTCAAATTCTCTGTCAGAGTTTCAGCTTCATCTCTTTTGCTCTGGGAAGTTCGTTTCTTCTTCATTTCTTTACTTCAGGCTCCTTCTTCCCTCCTCCCTGCCTTTTCACAAGCTCACTGAGACCTAGTCTGCAATTAGTTCCTGCATAGATGTGGGACTAATTTGATCTGCACAGATATCCCTGCATAAACAGAAATCACAGAATCATAGAACTGTTTAGGTTGGAAAGGACCTTTAAAATCATCAAGGCCAACCGGTAATGTAGACATAGTGCAAACAAGTGCTTAATCTCAGTAAAAATCTGTTCTTTTCCCATATAGTAGTAATCAGTGCTCATGTGAATGCAGTTTTCCCAGCAGAAACATGTCTGTGCTAAGGGTCTGCATTAGCCAAAGTGCCACTATATGTCAAGACAAGTCCTACCACTTAAAATAGGTTGTCTCATCTTCAGAAATACTGAATGAAAGGGGAGTAATGCTGCTTTTCCTTCGCTGCCATGCCAGATCTGAGCAGCACTGACCTTTTTACACATTGCCTTTGTTTAGCCACTGAGGGTTGTCTTGGTTACTGAGGAGAGTGAGGGGCTCTGGAGGAAGGTTAGTTTGCAGCTCAGTCAATAGCTTCTTGGGGAATCTTGTGCTGTGACTGCTTAAGCGAGAAGTGGGCTGTTCCAGGGGTGCATTTGAAAAGCCAGCTCCTGAGAAGAATGGGTAACAGGAGGAAGCATAATGGAAAACAAAAAATCATGATGACAATGCTTGCAATGAAATCCAAAATGTCTTGATACTGGTTTTCATTCCTTAGGCACCAGCCACAAGGGTGCAGAGATGCTGCAATACAAGTAGCATCCTTCCAAAAGGAGAAAAGATACTCCCAGATCTCAAAAAAATCTTGAGGACACGAAGCACCTGGACAATTTTGTCATTGGGAAACAGATAACAAAAATTATCCTAATAGTTATTATTAAAACCTAGTAAAATCATCCATATTTCATTGCTTGCTTCATGACTTTGAAGACTCCAGGGTTGGCTCCATGCAAAACTACCCTTGAAATGGAAGCCTAGAGCAGGTTGGTAGTTGCAGCCACTTGTTGGGATTCTTCAAGCCCTTCTGCTTATTCTGTTTCCCAAATTGCTGGTGGTGGGTCCCTCCATGGGAGTTGGTGGACCAATGCAGAGCTGTGCTGTGGACTCCCAGCAGCACAATACCAGCCCCATCTGCTGTGACTCTCTGGAATTACCAGGTGTATTGGGAGGTATATTTCTGATTATTTCCCCATGGGTTTTAATTAAACTTTCATGCTAACAGTACCCTAAGCAAAATAAGGAATGACAGAGTGTGCATTCTAATCCCAAATTTCACAGCTGTGATATGGAAGGTGTGAAATTCCAGAAGGCTCTGGAAGAAGGTAGGGACCCCGGAAGACAACCAGAATAATTAGGAGTCTGAAGGAAACAGTAAGCCATTCCAGTTAGACAAACCCTAACCTTAGATCTTGCAGAGAAAGAGTGGAGATTTTAGGTTGGCATGATCTGATAGACACAGGGACAATCATCACTGTTCAAATCACCACTGTAGTTGACAGACCCAGCCAAGACAGTTGCCTTGTTGGGTCAGGACATGTACAGATGTGCACTGTGGATGCCTTCAAATTGTGATCTTGGGATGGCTTTACAGCTAGTGGTTGTTGGGCACGTATTGAAGAGCCCTTGCTTTCAGAAGCCAGACCCTGAACATTAGTGCCTTCTACAGACACAAACCCAGAAGCCTGATTCAATATTCAAATCTCAACAAATAATCACTAGCCATTGCAAACAAAGCAATAGCCACATTTTGAAAAAACAAGTTGGACCTATTTCTCGTATGAAATTATCAGAGAGTGGTGGCTGGTAAGATTGCAGATGGGATTAGACTTTCATATGAACTCTAGTAGCTAGAAGAATAAAACTGTAGAGAAATAAGCTCCCCATTATTTTGGCACAGCAACTAATTCCTGCATTCTTGATACTTCTTATTTTCCTCATGGGTATTTTCTTACATGAACAGTACATTCTGCATACACTGTGCAGGGAGATGCGGCCTCCAAAGGGGTTTGGCTTCATGTTTTACCCACTTTACGATGTCAAGGGCTGCATTACAAATACGTTTTGTTAAATATAGCTCCTGGAACCTAGTATTTGGTTTTGTGGTGGATTTGTAAGGTTCCTAGCATGGCAGAGATCTTTGTCCAGCAACAGGCAGCTGGTTGGTGCTCATGTGAAAACCTAAATCATGTAAAGGTAAATTAATTCATGTGAAGAATGCTCATCAATTTTATACTTATTTTGAGAAACTCAATAATTGACACATAGCCTTAATTTTGAGACTGCAAGAGTATTATCACATAGACATATTATTACACCTATGTTTCTGTAAGAAATGGGCTGATAGAATATCAGCATGGAACTATGGTTAACGCCTCCATTGCATTTTGCTGGATGCAAATGCAGTTTAACTCCAGGCATCTACTTAATAAGAAATGCCTGTCCGTCTTGCATTGAATCTAGCAATTTTATGAGGTTAAGGGGCAATAAAGCACCTTTACAAAGTGATTTGCAGATTATGAAAATGCAGTGTGTGACCTTAAGAGTCATTTGCCAGCAATACCGCTGGCAATAAAACATCTGTCTGGGTGGTAGGAGATGCCCATAAATTGCTCACATTGCTTTCACAGTGGCTATACAAAAGGCTCATGAGCTGTGGTGTGCAAATCACTGGCCATGCTCTGTCCCATACAGGTGTTTTTTCCAATGTTAAAAACAAGCAGCATTTGGCTCGCTGTTCTTCAGCATGAAAAATAAGCCAACCTCTTTTTCCCCTGAGTTCTGCTAAAGTGACTCTGGGGAAAGGATGGAGGGCATCTGCTTCTTGGTAAAAGAGTTGGAAGAGAGCAATACTTTCAGGATGTAAGTGGAATTGCCTCAGGCAGGGTATGAAAATGAGTAGACAAGCTTATGGCACACCAGAGGACCATCTAGGGTAGTATCCTATTTTCACCAGTGGCCCATGGAGATGCCTAAGGCAGAGTGGACATGTCTGTAGATCTCCTTCTTTAAAATACTCTTCTAGTCCAAAAATAAGGGGACATCAACCAAAGTCAGTAGGGACTAGGTGCAGCAAAAACCAGTGTAGGTGGATAGGACACCTGGAGAAGTAAGGAAGCTGAACAAGTGCTTGGAAGGGAGATGCATTAGGAACTACTAACCAAATAAATCACATCAGGCTTTGGAAATGAGCTCAAAGTTCATAGATGGAGACTGGGAAATTAGCTGGAGGATAGGAAGATACTGTGAGGAAATTACACAGTATGCTTACTCGACCCTAGGTGTTCACCAACACTCAGTTTGGATACAGAATACCAGATGGAACAGACCTGGGTCTGAACAAATATGGTCATTTTATATCCATTCCCAACTTCAGCACACTGTAACTCTGCTCAGAATTTCATCATAGAATCGTGGAATGGTTTGGGTTGGAAGATCATCTAGTTCCAAACTCCTTGCCATGGGCAGGGACACCTCCCACTAGACCAGGCAGCTCAAAGTCCCATCCAACATGGCACTGAACACTTCCAGGGATGAGGCCATCCACAACTTCTCTGAGCTACCTGTTCCAGCATCTCACCACCCTCAGGGTGAAGACTTTCTTCCTTAATCTAATCTAAATCTACCCTCTTTCAGTTAAAACCAGTTTATAATAATTTCTCTTCAGGAGAAGAAGTCCTTATAATTTATAGCTGGTGAAGATTTTTCCTTTCACAATATTGTTTAATGGAGGGTGAAATCCTTGTAAACTTTTAAGACAGACCTTTCCCCAGTGCAAGAAAGCAGCTGCCACCTCTCTTTGTGCAGATAGCAGCAAGGGTATTTGGAAGGAGAGGAGAGGAGGACTGATCCATTGTCTCACCTTCTCATGTTTCCAAATCTCAGATCCACAAAGATGAAGTCAACAGGAAAAAGGCAAATCCCTCACATTGCAACAGTCAAATGCACAGCCCTTCCATGAGGTAGTCAGTACTGCTGACCACCACAGCAGTATCTGTAAATATACCCAGGAGTGGCAGAATGGAAATGCAACAGCATCAGCATAAAAATTACCAGGTCCCAGTCCACACTTATTCATCTCCTTTCCCCACTGTTGAAAGCCCCAGTAGAGGTATCTAAAGTGCCAGCTGGCTTACCAGTGTATCTTGGACTATTCCACGTACAGTATAAAATTCCCTCTGCTCTTAAAGTGATTGTTTTTTTCAGAACAGTCTCCTTATGCATATTCTAGCAAACATCTGAACCCTCCTCCTGTTTTGGTTACATTTGTAAAACAATTGAAAATTAGATTTAGTCCTCTAAATTTGTTGCTGGAAATCTTCCTTAGAGAATGGCATTTCACCAAAACCTAAAATGCAACAGGAAAAATATAGAAGCAAAACTTTTCATGAAAACACTGCTATTTGGCTAAAGACTGACATGGACCATGTCATTTTGACATTCTCATTGGAATTCTGTCTTCAAAGTCAGCTTTTAATTTCAGTAAAATTATTTTACTTATTGACCAGGCAATGACATCACAGCAGATATTCTATATACTCCTAGCTCAACTTTCTCCTGAAGAGGAAATGCCATTATCCAGTTTATGCTGGTCTATTATTGCTTCCCCTGGACCCCAGGAACTGTGAGCAGCTTCTTGAACACGACTGCAGAAAGACAATTTTTTATTAATTTTTTTTTTAGGAAAACAGCTGTCAGATCTACACTGTGCTAGCAAATGATGATGTGGCTTGAAAAAGAAATGAATCTTACACAATAAGGGCCAAATTTTTTACTAGTGTACATCAGGGTGATTCCACAGATGTGCCTGTGACTCCTAAATCCATGAAATGTTGAGGCCTTCCTTTTTAATGTCTCACTGTTTTAAGTTTTCCAATTTGCAAGAGGAATTTGATGAAAAGGAAGGTTGCCCTGAACAAGGAGAGATACCTGCCTGCTGCACTGCCATTCATACATGGAGCAGATGAAAAAAATGGCCACACTTCAATAAGGATCACATATCACAAACATTTTCTACAGCAGCCAAGATGGCTTAAATGTCTACCTTTTACCCAAGTCCCTCCAACTGTCACTCCCTATATCCCATCTGAGAACCAATATGAGTAAAAGTAACAGTAATAAGATGGGAGCTCCTTTGCTCTGCTCCATTTGCACAGCTGGGATGAAGATGCTTCCTCCTGTTATGAACAGTAATCAGAGGCTCAATGGCTGCAGTGAGGACCAAGGCTAATCAACCTTTGTGTTGATCCCCAGGAGTAGGATAAGATGTGGAGTGGGATAGGGGTGGATCAGAATGAAGGACTTTGACCTCCTTCCCTGAACTTCACTCTAGGCCAACAGCCCCCAGGTCCACAATCTGGTGCACAATGGCCATGTGAAGTTCAAGATTCATTACAGGCTTTTTCTTTACAGAAAGCATATACAAACAGCAAGACTTCTTCAGAGTCAGGTTGTAGAATCATAGAAACATTTATGTTGGAAAGGACCTTTAAGATCATCAAGTCCAACCATTAACCCAACACTGCCAAGTTACCACTAAACCATGTCCCTCAGCACCACATCTACACATCTTTTAAATCCCTCCAGGGATGGGGACTCCACCACTTCCCTGGGCAGCCTAGGCCAGGCCTTAACAACCCTTTTGGGGAAGAAATTTTTCATAATGTCCAACCTAAACCACCCCTGGTGCAACTTGAGGGTATGATGAGTTGGAGAGCTTAAGAAAGTGCTTAAGTTTGAGGGGATGAATTTCTCTCTTTTTGCTCCAGATGTCAGGTCTCAGCAAGTTAACTGGCATCTTTAAGGGCTCTGACAGACATGGAGAAGTTTCATCAAGCAAGACAAGATAATATGTGAGCTGCTCTGTAAAAGCTGTCCCTGGGGATGTAGAATTTCCCTGGGGAAACCGAAGGCACCAAGATTAATTTAAGGTAAATGTTATTGAGTCCTTTGAAGTTTCCTATACCCTCAAATGAATGTCCTATTGCCTGGGTATTTTGCTAGTGCCTCTTAAAAAAACAACGTTAAACTCACCCACACATATAAGAACTCTGACTCCATGCCTTCTCTATTTTGAGAACAAATAGATTAAGGTTTCCATGCATACACTTTGGGGAATATGGATCCTGGGGACTTATCTAAGGTAAGAAAAAGCAGGAATGAGTGTGTTTCAGACAAGTCTCTAAGAGGCAGGCTATCTTCACACCATGGCTGAGATTGCTCTCTCTACCTTTATTTGACATCATGTAATTTATATTCCACATCCATAGCAGAGCAAGAATATCTCCCTAGCCTGCAGCTTCATTTTCTGCACACAGCTACCCCAGCACTTTAATTGTCCCATAAATTTGATGGAAAGGATTTGATGCAGAGAGCTGTTAAAATGCCAAATGTCTTGAGCACTGCAACTAATGAATGGCTCCCAACGATTCATGTTTCAATCTATATGCAAATGTGCCCTTTGGTTGGCTTGTGCTGGACTTTTCATTGCTGCATTACAGCTATCCAGGGAAGCCTCAGACTCATAGATCAGACAGATACAAGGCATAAATGGGCAAAGACTTAAATTATTCAGTATTTACGAGAAAGAGGATCCAAACAGTGGATTTACACTTTGCTTTTTATAATACAGATCAGCCCTGAGAAGACCTACAATAATGTTGGTTTTGTCCCCCACCCCTTCCTCCTTGCTAACAAAATATATAGCACCATGAATCACTTGCCAAAGCTGAATGCATAATATCCAATAACACCCCAAACAGTATATGTCACCTCCAGGTGCTCACAGATCCCAGCTGGAAGGTGTCTGTGGAGGGATTGAAAGATTTCAAAATCTGGTCTTTGCTATTCCTACTCCCACCAAGGGAAAACATCTCCTGGATCATCAAACTGAGTCTCTGTAAATGCCAATGGTCACAAAATCTATTGCTGCTCATTAATGAACTGCACAAATGCTTTTCACCTGCAGTGCAATGTGGGATTCTGGTCTTAGCAAGAAGAAATTATGATGGGGCAGGTACATAAAAGATTGCCACCATCACAAGAGGGCTGCAGAGCTTGTTTTAAAAGGGTAGAAAGAAAGGGGCTGTAGAATTTTGATCAGTTCCAAGGCTAGGGGGGGAAGTGATTGCTCTTTGTACAAACACCTGAGAAATGGCAAGAAGGGGAAAGGACAATTTAGTTAAAAGCCAGTCCTGGCACAAGAACAGAAAAGCCACAAATGCCCTCAGAAAACACAGACATGAACATATCAAGGACAGTCTCATTCATGTAGGATTCATTTTGTGGGATATCTTTAAAGCTGAAACTGTACTGGGGCTTTTACACTAAAGGAAATGTCACAGGTGACACATACTTTGCATAACTGATGGTTGCAGAGAAACTGCAAGGTTTTGGCATTACCCCAAGAGTCATCTCACCAGGAGCTCTGTTGAGCTGGGACAGCAGAGCTGAAGCTCTAACCATGCCTTGGCTCCTGCAAAGCCTCAGACCAGCTGGAGACATCTTCCTTGCTTTGGTGTTGAACTAAGATGAGCTTTATAGCATGAGGCATGAGGCATCCACAGTGCTTGATTCCTTAGGACCTTAACTTCTGACTGAGGGTTGGTTTCTTTTATCTGCCTAACTTATGCCTCCACTGTTTCTTTTCACACCTATTTCTATTTCTCACCCTATAACCCCAGAAGCAGGTTGGGGGATCCACTAAGTCCGGAAGAAACCCACAACAGCAATGCTCCTCATGTGGCCTGGACATGGTCAGGAGACCACAGCAATACAGATATAATCTTCTGCCAAGCCTAGTTTAGTGGATGAGTTTTGTGGGATGCTGAACTTGATCCTACATGAAATATTTAGTTTTTGTGAGCATGCTTTATTGATGAGAAGGTAAGTATGTTTGATTTTTTATGGTCTGGCCCAGCAGCGGGAAATTTGCAGCACTGGGAAACCCTGGATTAAGGATCTGATTATATGAGGGTTGCCTACATGAACGAGAAGATGGAGTTTGCACAAACAGCCATGTGGCAAGTAGCAAATATTTGTTATTTTCCACCAGAACAGCGGTGACTTCAGGAGAGTGCTCCTCCCTGGAGTAGCAAAGTGCCCCTTGACAGGCTGTGTGGTCATCTGCAGCCAGGGCCACCTCACCCTCCTGGTCTCCAATCCAGCTCTAAAAACATCTCTGCTTTAAATAAAAACCAGAATATGCAGAAACGAGAACATGCAGAGCTAAGCAAATTTGTCATGCTGCCAAGGCAGGACTTTAGGAAGCCCTCCTTTTTCATCTTCCCTTTCTTTGTGTATGCAAATGGACTTGTCATGAGTAATTTGCCAGCAACTAAAGCTGATAAGATTGGTTCCCTGCAGGCCCCTTCTGGGGAACAATATTGGCTTTTCTTCTGAATTACTGGGTGGAAGACACAGGGCAGGAGCTCTCTGTGTTTTTTTCCTCTTTGCTTGGAGCCAGCCTCTGAGGGAGATCCTACTGTGAACTGTTTTGATGGGAGAGTGGAAAAGGTGCAGATTATAGGCTCATCTTCAAAATTCCTGGATTTATAGCTGGCAAGGACAGGAAAACCAAGTTGCAGGGGACAAAAGCTCTGCACTGATGTATCCCAGGTGATGGTTTGGATTTTTGTTTGACTCAAATCCCAGACTAGATCCTGGGACTGGCCAGTTATTGTCTCGATGGATGGCATAAATTGCCTTGATGATGTTGCTGAAGACTTCTACTTATTCCTTTTGCTGTTAGGTCACTTTTATGACATCAAAGATGACAGAAAAAAAAAGAATGATGTCCCTGCACCATAGCTCTCCATTCACAGCACTCCATTGGGTCCATCTTGATGTCAAGCACCTAAGCTAATCTCCTTAGGGCTTAGGTAGACAAGGAAGAGAGACATCTCCATAAAGGAGATCCATCCTACCCTAGGACAGGTGGGAAGGAAATTACTTCAGAAGCACCCTGCCTCCCTGCCTAGACAAGACACCTTGAGTTTAGATAAATAGGAAGATGGTCTATTTGATTAAATCTCTAAAAAGGGTGAATTCAGACAAATACAGGAGATTATGAACTAGTAGCTGAACCACAGAGGGATAGCCTACAGCAGAAAGACATTACAGGCAGCCTGGAATGATACCACCCTAGACAGAGTTGTTATAGTGTATTTCTTGGAGCCACTACTGCTCTTCTGAACAGTCAAATTAGAATTATGAAGTTACTCCATTTTAATTTTCACAACTATTTTCCCTGGCATCTCAAACTGCATGACTCAGAGTTTGTGACATGGGGCCAATGCCTCTGTGCCTTTTGGAAGAAGGATCAATCTCCTAATCATTCCTGTCGAAGGGCAGCCTGCTTTTGTTGGGCCACAGCTCCTCATAGGTCAGGGCAATACTGGAAAGAGCGTTTCAGTTGCTCCATGAGATCTTCGTTATTCCTTCCACTCCAAAAGCTATCCTCAGCTCTTCCTACCACTGGTATAAACTGATACCACGTGAGTTCCTGACAGCGGTTTCAAAGGTCCCGTGCTTTCTGACCATTTGCAGAAAATGGCATATTTACAAAAGCATATTTGCCAAGACAGACACAGAGCTAAATCAGAACTGTCTCGTAGATTTGCTTCAAAGCCTCAAAGCTTGACTGTGTTGACTCAGCCTACAGCCCCAGCCCAGGACACACAGCAGTGCTGTCAGTTCTCCCAGGTGAGACATGGCAACGAGACAACCCAGAAGCTGAGAGTGAGAGAGACATGTTATGCCTAGACACAGGGAAAATACCACAATTCAAAGACATAAATTATTTCAGAATCTACACAAGACCTGCCATACAACTTAATTCTTCAATTCAGTTTCCTTTTACATGTGCAAAAGGGCTCCATTTACACACAACCAAAGAAGTACTGCTCCTGGAAACTGAAAATCATTTCTTGACTAGATCATTCTTCAAGGCAGGCACTACAGTGCTTTATTCTTCTGCATATCCATGGCTCACAGGCAGCTTCTGGGCCATCCCAGATGAGAAAATAGAAGTGGAACATTGCATGAGGTTAATCTGGACTACACACACAGAGCAATGATTTCCTCTAAGCTAATCAAGGATTAAGGCTAATGAATATCTCTGCATCTTGTAACAGTCCTTATAGGGAAATAGAATAGGATAAAAATAGCCTGACTTGACCCTTCCCCTTCAAAATGAAGACTTTTATCAGTCCTTGGAGTGATGGTTTAAAATTAGAAAAGCTGGAGAGAGAAGTGCTTCACTTACCTGTCGTAGAATGACCATGGTTTCTGTATAAAAACATCAGCAATCACCAGGAATGGACCTAAACCAAAAGAAAACAGTAATTAATGAACTGACACCCTGACTCGTAGACCCCAGCTCAGGGACTGTCCCATCGCTAAAGGGACAGATGCAGCCCCTGGGTGTGGAGGAAGGCTAGGAGTACTTAAACTCCCAATGCTGTCCTAATAGTAATTCCAGACAGTGAGAGACAATCCTTTAATACATCCAGATTAATGCCTGCACCGCGGTGAATGAGAGTGGGTTGCTTATGCAAGTAATATTTTGTAAACTGAGTCCTAGAAAGTTATCCAAGGATTAACCTGGCAAACAGACTGATACTGATTTACTACATGTGTCATCAGATCCCGCGGTACAAATTAAAACACATGGAGAAGGAGAGCCCTGTCCTTACAGTCCACAATGGATGGATTGTCATCTTTGTATCAAAACCACTTTTGGAAGAGGAAAGAGAATACCAAGCCCTCCACCACAGCCTGCAGCTAATACCTGGACTGGACTGAGTATCTCCACACTCTTGCCCTTTTTGCAAACTGTATCTTTGTGGGATTTACACAGGAAAGTCCCATGCTGGTCCTGGGTTTGTGCTTGCTGGTATGTGCTGCCACTTCACAGTGCTCCCAGCATTAAATGGATTTGGTGTGTATGAGCGAAAAATGCTTTCAAGGAATTGAATTTCTGCAGCTTTTAACACCCAAGTCATCCTTGCTACATGGCAATCAAGAATTGTTATATTTATGATGTGGAACATTTTCCAGTGTAGTAAAAATGGTCCTGCCTTAAAAAGCAAGCAAAAAGGCACTTTAATTGAGAGACATGACTCCCATAAGACACTGGGCATGTGAAGGCTGATCTTTCAGGACACAAGACATTTCCCTTCACAGTGACAAAGTGGTCCATATTTGTCATACAAACCAAAATATTTTGTTTCAGGTTTTAGCCATCATTTTTACTTTTGTGCTTTCTCTGCTAAGAGGAGAACTTTTCTTGGGTGGATGGGAAGGAATAGAAAAGTCTTTCAACCCCATCTCTCAACCACCTCCAGGTGAAGTGTCCCAAAGAGACACAATATGGGACAGACTCAGTCTTGTGAAAACCAGGAGTGATAATGCCCTGTGCCAGTGTCCCAACACACTTTCCTCATGGCAAGGAGAGCAGTCTTCCTCCCCCACCAGCAGCATCTGCACTCATGTCATTCAGTAATGTAGAACTTAGTCTTTGGTGCTGATCCTGCTGGCTGAATTTTCTGTAGCTTCTCAGCTGCAGCGGGAAAAATAGATGTTCCCATCCTAGCTAGAAAGGCAGGATTTATTTCTATTTTTTCCTGCAGGGACTGCAAAGACTCAACATCATTTCCAATTATTCCTCTTCTCTTTACCATGCTGCCTGCTCCACCTCTACATTTTTACTGACCACGTATTTGAAGGCAGAAAACTACCCCACAGAAAATTGTAGGACTTGCCCATTTAAGTGCTTTCACAACCTTAATGAAAACAACCAGCTGCTGAAACTATCTACATGAGCCCTCTATATTGCCCATCTCTCCTTTCCCTGGAGAATAAACTGGTGCCCCGAGAACAGCTAAGGCATCACTGTTCATTAGGAAATACTCACTAGACAAATTCTGGCCACAGATCACATTTAATGAATTAATTTTGTGTTTTCTAGAAGATAGATGACGTGGAAAATTGTGCACCCACTTTAATATCTGAAAGGTTGTGTGGCAATTTTCCTAATTCTCATTTTGAATCTTCTCTGTAGCACATTAAATTATTCTTCTTCTCCTTAATTCATATGGCTTGAAAATAACTTTCTAATCCTGCCAAGTAGTGAGTCCTGACACAGGCTGCCTAGGGATGCTGATGAATCTCCTCCACTCACAATAGTCAGAAATCCTGGCTTGGTTCAGAGCAGGAACTGGGCGAGGTTCCCCAGAGGTCGTTCCCAGGTATGTAACATGATGATCGTAGGGACAGTGTTGAATACTGGGCTGGGTAGCAGTTTGAGTTCCTTGGTTGAAGGACATCAGCTATGAACAAGACAACTTATAGTACCTTGCCTCAGTTTCCCTCTCTGAAAAACAGAGATGTCAGCCAACAGGGGAGGTTCTAAGTATTCTAGTCTTTATTGATTTGTATGCTAATCAGCCAAATGGCCTAAGTGAGATTTGCCACATTGTGTGTCCATGTTGCAAAAGCCATGCATGGTGGAATCTCTTCCCATGGTCTGGGCTAAAGCCACAGGTTCAGGTCTCAGAAGTGCTCCTTCAGTTGTTCATCCTTCTTCTCCCATGGTTGCCCTGGCTTCCAGCACAAAACCCACCCTGTTTGTGGGCATCCTGCTCAACCCAGCCTGTGGTCATGCTGAGTTAGTGTTGTGTCAGGTTTGGAAGAGTATTTACATACCCAACACAGTCTGCTTTTAAACAGGACTTGTGTTGTGTTGCCTTGGGGGTGGGGGGTTGGTTTGGTTTTGTTTGTTTGTTTGTTTTGTTGGAGGTTTTTTTGTTTGTTTGGGTTTTTTTCTGAAGGTCTAGCATTCAGCCCAAGCCACCAGGGTCACTCTTGCTCAATGCTTTGTAAGCCCCATCATGGTGCTGTTGCAGGGGAGGTTGTACATAACAGGCAGCCAGCTTTCCCTATGTCTTGCTCAGCAGGGAAAATCCCAAAAGGGAAGGGCTGGGAGAGCAGCAGACTGCCCTCCCTGTTCTTCCCACAGGGATCAGTAAGAAGGATTGGGCTTATCTGAACACCAGGGAGATCAACTGCCTGTTAATTCATGGGATCCTCAGTGGAATGAACTGGCCATCTGGACCCTGTGACCCTCGCCGGCAGGTGAGCGTAGGGCACTTCAATCCCACCTTCAGTTCCTATGTGAAGCTCCACAGCTGCCTGGGGTATGACAAATGAGCTGGGCTAAAGCAAATGTACCCAGCACCTCTCACAAATCACTCACATAACACAAGAGCA